>BCGQ01000003.1:1016338-1097683 GCA_001599355.1 Nakazawaea peltata
GAGAGCGGGCACATCCAGAGAGCGGGCACATCCAGAGAGCGGGCACATCCAGAGAGCGGGCACATCCAGAGAGCGGGCACATCCAGAGAGCGGGCGCATCCAGAGAGCGGGCACATCCAGTGCAGCATCTTACACTTTCGCTCACCTATGAAGATCAGGGCACATTCGAACTCAGCCAACAGCCCTACCCATCTCTCCCTACACAATCAACTCATATATACATAATAACATTACTTTTATAAATATACTTACAGTGACAACGATGAAATGATCCCATTGAGACCAGTCACATCGGTGTCGTCAAATTGACCACATCCCTCTTGGACAATCCATTTAGGAGCTGTGGTGTCTTCATTTTGGGGGGTTACCGCACTAAGCAAGGTGTTACAAGCCCATCCGGTAACTAATAACCCTGGAGGTCTGGAACCACAAGCATCATACAGTTCGGCAACATGTTCTAAAGTGGTTCTAATGACTCTCTGATCAGGACAAGAAGCTCTTTCAATGATACAACATGGCAATTTGATATCCCAACCTCTCTTCTCACATAACTCTGGTACCAATTCTACTATACGATGCAAAGCCATCAAGAACACAGTGGTTCTGGTCTTGTTATACTCGGGTAAGTTAGGCAATACACCACGTCTTCCGGTTCCTGTCATGATCAATACTTGGTCACTGACGTCTCTATGTGTGACTGGAATTTGAGACATAACAGGGGCAGCTAACAGTGATGTGATACCTGGGATAACGGCAGGTTCGAAACCATGTTCAGAGAAGAACTTGAACTCTTCTCCACCTCTTCCAAATATGTACGGATCACCTTGCTTTAAACGGATCACCTTCTTTCCTTGTTGTAAATTTGTAAGGCCAATATGAAGCAACTCTTGTTGGGCCAGCTCGGCGTTTCCTGGGAATTTTCTAGCGATGAAGACCTCGGTGGATCTTGGGATCAATTCTAAGATTTGCTGAGGAACCAACTTGTCGGCCAAGATCAAGTCTGCCGAATAGATAGCTCCAAGAGCACCTACGGTAAGAAGAGAGACGGCACCTGGACCTGATCCAATTAAAGAGATAGAACCTTTCTTGGCAGTCGACTCTACTGAGGAAGAAATGGCTGAAACGGCACCTACGGGACTGTTGTCGTTGGTTGCTGGTAGCTCATTTGATACAGAGTTCGAATTCTGGAGGTTGCTCTGTTTTGAATCACCGGTATTGATACCGGCAACCGTCTCTGTGGTTTGCTCAACTTCGGTCTTATTGGACAGTTCTTGATATTTATGGTAAGCCATGGACAAATCGTCTACGGAAAGTGTAGCCAATTTCTTCAATGGATAATATTCTACAATTTGTGACAACCATCTTGTTCTTTGCATCTTCTTCTCCTTCTCGGACATCTCAAATTCATGGATTAACTCATTCAATTTCAGAGTCTGGACAGAATCTTCTTCATTAGAATCATCAAAGCCACCTTCAAATTCGTACTTCAAGTCCTGTAAATCCTCCTGTTGAATCCTGGCTCTCAACTTCCCCACTCTGTCACAAATTTCTCCAATATTTTGTGGTAAAGAGTTGACCAACTCTCTCTTGATTCTTTGAGCCAATCTACAGCCCTTGCCTGAGGTGGTGATACCCATTTGGAAATCACCATTGGAGTAGGTGGAAAGTAAAGTGAACGACGAGAAATCTGGAGAGTTCACAACATTGATAGGGATCCGGAGTTTACGACACAGCTGGTATATCTCTTGAACAACATTGGTATCTGTGGTCGATGAGTACCTTGTGACATAGACTCTATCGACAATGTGATTGACTTCAGGTCTACCTAAGGTGACCAAATCCTTGGAGAGATCGAAATCTCTGTTGATGAATTTCACTTTAGTTGATCCAGAGTCATCTCGGCTTTCCAACTGTTGTCTCAAACGTAATGGGAAACTGCTAAGATCATTGGAAGAGATCAAAATCGGTGTGGCTCCCATCTCAATGATAGTATCGACTCTATAGGAGGTAAGATTGGAGACCCCAACGATAAGGTGGGTCTCCCCGAAACAGCTCTCGGCAGTCAACAATCTAGTCATGTTCTTGTCTTGTTATGACACACCAATATACCTTAGTCAGATACCTCTATATATCTCTTCTCTGCACCTCATCGAGTTGAAATTTTTTTTGTGTGGAGTGTGGTGCTTTCACGTGACTTTGAGAATTTGGCTGAGACTGTGGAGAAATATTGGAGTATGAGAGAATTTATTTGAGGATTAAGAGAAATTACGACTGTGTGGCCAAGCTGGTTAAGGCATCCGACTGTTAATCGGAAGATCGCTGGTTCGATCCCAGCCATGGTCGATTTTTTTTTTTTTGTTAAGATGAGCTCATTTTTTTAGTTGAAAAATTTTAGTTAGAGAAGGTTGGTCAGAAGAGTAGAAGCTTAGAAGAGGGATCGTATTTGAGTTGATAATGCCGCCAAAGAGAGCTTTAGGATTGGGTAAATCGGCTAAACAGAAGAAACAGAAGGTTTCTGCCGAGTTTGGTGGTGAGACAGTGGAGGTACTGCTGGGCGAGGTCCTGGGAGGTGTCCTGGGAGATGTCCTGGGGGAAATCCTGCTGGGAGAATCTCTGGATCTGCAACAATTAACAGTGGAATTAGACGAAACAGCTGATCTGGATGATGAGTTCGCTCAATTGAAACTGTTATGGAAGACTTTCACCAACAGTAACAAAGAAAATGAGTTGATGTTGAATGGAATCATTCACGAATGTGACAGGCTCTTAAGAAAGTCGTATAATTTGGAGAGCGGAAAGGCTTTAGAGGAGGAAAAGCTCAGTCTTACCGAGGAATTTCATGCTATTTATGCTTTGCTGTTATGTGAGCTTGCCAAATTCAACAAAAATGAGACAGAACTCAAGGCTGATGAAGATGATGAGGAGTTGATTGTCGAACTGGATGCTGAAGCTGGAGATGTTGGTGAATTCTTTGATGCTGCATTAGAAAGAGCTCAATTGGGGTTGGAAAAGTTCCCAAAAAGCAAGCTGTTGAACTACATTATGGCCATTATCATCATTAACCGTTTACCATTGCAGTATATCAGTAGAATGGACTTGAATTCTACTAAGAAACAGTTCCCAGATATGTCAACATTGATGGAACAACTGAAAGAGTATGTTGAGCTTGCAAATGGACTGAGTTCTGGATCTTCTGGATCTGAGATCCTCGAGTTTTATGATGCCATGGATGATTTGCTTGATATTGTACTGAATTTCGGTCAAGATTTCATGGAAGGATTGGATAGTGAGGCAGAAGAGGAAGAAATGGTCGAGACTCCAGAACTCTCACTGAAACATCCGTTGAAAAAATTGCATGAGAACGTAGATTCGTACAAAGAATGGTGGAGAGTCAACTTTGAGGGTCAATTTGACCAACTCTCAGATCCAGAGACTAAGAAGAAACTGGCATCTCTGTTGGGTCGTTCTTACATTCAATTACTGGAAGTTCCTACCCAAATTTTCACCAAGATCAAGTACGGAGAGGACGATGAGGATGAGGAGGATTATGGAATGACTGAAGAAGAAGCTCAGAAGGCTGCTTTGGCTGCCAGTGAGAAACTGATCGAATACTTGTTACAACTGGCAGATGAACTGAACCCTGATAGCTTAGTAGACTTACTGGAGCTGGAGATTAATGTAGGAAACTTGTACGACGTAGACTCTAAGGAACAAGAAGAGTGGTATAAAAAGGCAGAGACGAGATTGAGAAAGCTGAATAACATCACTCATGGTAAATATCAAGACATTCTCGATAATTTAATAGGTTAGACAAATAAAAAATATGAATTGGAATCTATGTAAATAAAAAAATGGAATGAACAAATCTATAGAAACAGTCTTGAAGGGTACTAAACTTTAGAAGAGATAGTTTGCTCATTTAATAACTTCATTCCATTCTGTTCATGTAATTGATCCTTACAGTTCTGCAAACCAGTGCATTTATGGGATTCCAACATACGATGCTTTGAACAGAACTGACCATCACAATGGACACAGTCGCCGACAATCTTGAGAGGGATGTTTGTACAGTTGGTGAAAGAGCATTTCTTCTTGTTTGAGGATCTTCTTCTCTTCTTTTGCTTGGCAGCAGCAGCAGCCGAGGCAGCTGTAGCGGCAGCACTGTCTTCGACATCGATCAAGACCGAAGATGACGAGGCATTCTGGTTGATAAGGTACACGATGGACTCATCCTTGATATCGTATGAAGTCAAAGTCGAAAACAAATCCAATACTTTGGCGTTGAAGATAAGTGAGAAACTCGACAACGACAAGTTTTGGAGATTCGAATTGTAAGGGGCAGCAACTAACAGGGCCAGCTTCAAATCGTTAACTGTGGCATTATTCGGTATTGTGACGGAGTAAGTCAACTGGGTGTTATCTCCATTGGATAATCTGATGGCAACTCTCATGATGTTATTAACGGACTCAAAACCAGCTGAGACTTTGTAATGTGAACTTGATTGTATCGTGTGCTGCTAATCGTCTAGGGATGAGTCAGCGGCAAGGTTGGGGGGTGGCAAATGGCGGGTAAAAAAAAGGGCTAAGATCTCGGGACGTATCCGTTAATAGCTCAGCTTATAGTTTATATCTTCACCGAAACTTCTCTGCTTTGATGAATAACAAAAGCAAGGTATCGACAATAATTAGATTTATGACTATTAAAAGGAGGCAAAAGGAGGCAAAAAGCTGCGGTGTTTTCTGTTTTTGATGTTTCTTTTTCTGCTTAGAAGTTTCTTTTTATGAGATAAGGGAAAAGAAATGGGGAATCGAAGGGGGGAGGAAGTCGAAGGGGGAAGGAAGGGGGATGGGAGGAGGGTCAGATGTTTGGTGGGGGAGGACTTGAGGTGGATGAGAGTGTGGAGTCAAAGGGGTAGACGATTGGTGGAGTTTTAATGGGCTACCTTTCTAGGGATTGTTCTATGTTTGGGAGTTACCGTTGGATCTCGAATCCCGAATCCCGAAGCGCCCCTAAAGTAGTTGTGTGCGCAGCTCTGGGTTTCTCTGTGCGCATCTTTGTGTGCACTTTTGTGCGCAGCTTTGTGAGCTGCTCTGTGCACTACTGTACGCTACAGGGGAACCGCAGCAAAAGATAGTTAACGTTTTTTTGTATGCAGCGCAATTACAAAGATCTGTGAGATTTAAAGAGATTTCGGGTGGTTCGGTTGAAGTGGTGAGGAAATAGAGGAAATTCGAATGAAGAAGGTTTTTCATCCCTGCAGTAATAACCGTCAACTCCCGAGATCGCTTGGTTTATTAGTAATTCCTAGCACTTCCCAACATTTCCCAACACTTCCCAACACTTCCCACCACTTTCTCACCACTCCCTCACACTCCCCCTATATTTCCCTTTATATTTCTCTTTATATTTCCCCCCATATATTTTTTCCCTATATTTCTCTCTATATTTCCCTTTATATTTCCCTATATTTCCTCTCCTGTATTTTCTATTACTTACCCCTTTAAACTTTTAGTATCTAATGCACGACCCTTAAACTTCAACGCAAATAAAAATTTTCGACATTCCTTTCTAAAAGGAGGTCCCTCTTCAAACAAGACATCCACATAACTATAACATAATGTCCGGAATTATCCCATCTTCCAAGCCATCTGAGGACTCCTTCTTCGCCAAGATCAAGGAGACTCCAATTTTCACTGTCGGTGTTCATTTAACTTTGTTTGCTGCCGGTGTTGCCTTCATCCAATCTCCATTGATGGAGATGTTGGCTCCACAGTTGTAAGTTTGCTGATGTTTTTGAGTATGTGTATATAGCTGAATAAACAATTATGACGATATAATTGTAGATATACGGGTTGGGGTTGTGTTTTGCATGGTTCAGTTTAGCTCACAGCGGATCCCGACTCTAAGACGAAATCAGAGGGGATCTTCTAATGGAAACCGTGGGTCATCCTCTGGTAGATTTACTTCAAGTCATTTAAAGTTTCTCCTTCTCATGCAGTCAACTCCATTGCAGCATTTTTGTCTTCGTTGTCATAGTTATGCTTTTCTACTCATCGCGAATAGCTCTTTCCCCTCCTTTTCTGGCCGTATCCGTAGTTACATCACTTCAAAATGAGGGTGAGTGCTCTGCCTGTTGTGAATTACATTATTCTGTAGATTCTTCTCTAGATTCTTCTGTAGAACCCTTTTGTAGAACCCTTTTGTAATACATAATGTCTTAAGATAAACCTCATCTACGTCTGCTATTCGCACAATTACCGTTGATAAATCTACATTCAATCACATATCACAATTTGCTTATATATCATCTATATATGCAGCCAGGAAGACCAATTGAAAGATCCAAAATTGTTGAAGCAACTAGTCTCATCCAATATTCTTCAAAACCTGGCATGACATGCAGCTTATTTGAATTTTTAAATTTTGTAACTAATATTAACGAAAGGATACTTTTGGTATAAATTAACACCACTTATCTGGACAAAACAACGTACAAAGCGTGTAAAATTCCTGGGAACCAAACGAAACAACACAATACAATGTTGATGAACAAGTCAGAACCGACACCACATTCCATGAAGACAGCCAATGGTGGCAAGATAAGGGCTGGAGTAAAGTTAGTATAAACTGTATAAGCAGTAGAGGATATAGTAGAAGATATGGATTGTATCAGTCATTATTCACTTTTTCGTAAATAATTGACTATTATTATCAAACATTACACCACCAACCCATCGTAAATAATATCAATACCCTATTGTACCCCGTGGCGTTTAAATTAGACCCTGAAACAAGGGTCCAGCTAACTCAATTCAACCCAAAATCTTCAAATCCCAATCAATCCAAACTTACCTATAATAATAGCAATAATTTTAGCAGAGTCCATCTTGGAAATACAATCAATAACTCAACCTGTAGTCAAACCTATAACTAAGGGCTTATTATACAAATACAAAGAGCGGGAGCGGCTAAGAAGAAATTGGAAAAGGGAGAAAAAGAGAAAATTGTAGGCTGCTTTCGGATTGCCTAATTGGGAAATATATCTTAAAAGGGATATAGATAAGGGATGACAGAGATGGGGAAGCTGTGGTCAGGCACGTCTACATGTTACGATCATCTAATTCCGTGTATTATAGAACGAGATCAAATTACATAAGGTACATAAACCTTTCTGTTCTTTGGATATTCTGGGAATTCCTTCTTTAAATTTTTGTGCTTCTTAACAGCCCAAATAAACATTTGACCTGTAGCTACGATGAAGAAGAGCCAAGAGGTCCAATTCATGACCATAAGTGCGAAACAGAACCATACAATGCTCTCACAAAAGTAGTTTGGACAAGAAACGAAATTGAATAAAAATCCGTATGGGATTTTGTGTCCTTTGGATCCATCTTTTCTCAAGTTACGCAAAATGATATGACAATACAGATTAGCCAGCTCGGCAAGGAAGATTATCAGACCCAAGATATAGAGCTGGGTGGTTGGGGTGTTTCTGACGTAGAATACGTAGTCCCAAATAGACGAGTAATCGCTATCTCCATTGTTATTACGCTTACTGTAGAGAATCACGGCGAAGTTGATACCACTCAAGACCCAGTAGTGGAAACAATTCTTAAACAAATTGAAAAGTGGCATAGTAGAAGATCCAAATACATGGACAAACAATGTTTCGTATTCTCTTTTCAAGAAATGCAGAGTAATAACGATGTAGGCGGCGACCTGAGTAGGTGAGGCAAAACTAGCATCATAAATCAAGTAATAAAAGATGGTATTGATCAAGATCGGTCCGAGATATTCCATAACGAATACGAATCTCCAATTGATTTGTGGTCCCAAGTCCTTGGCATAAACGACACTATTTTCGGACAAATTATTACTTGAAACGGAACCGTACAAATCAAGTGGGGCATATTTAGCAACCTTGGACTCTTTTCCGGTCTCATCAGCCTCTTTCAATGACGACAATCTGACACGGTCTAATGACTTTCCATTGACTTCTGCGTATTTCAGCGCAATGTCCTTGATTCTGGTCTCCAGAGTCGTGTTGACACGGATTTCTCTTAAAGATTTTGATCTTGGTTTAATAAAAATAGGAAATTCTGACATTTTTCTCCTCAATTCAAACCTTAGCTGATTTCTCCGTAAGATATTACAGCGGATCTATGGTCTTTTATGATTTGGTTTCTTTGCTGTCTTCGGAACGATGAGTGAAATTAAAACGGTGGAAAAAAACCTGTCGCGCCAGTGCCGGGAGCCGATTGCTGTCTGTGTATAAAATTAGTAAACTGCTATGGAATTTAGTAGCATCGGAATTCGGAACGAGCACAAACCCGAATGGGGAAATATATCCGCAGAAGAAGGGGGAGACGGGATGAGTCCAGGGCTCGTATTCGGAATTGAATTGTAAGGGGAGAATTGGCTGCGGATCATCGACGATTAGAGGCTGATCTCATTGCTATTATGCTCAGCATATATGCTCCGTCTGATTTTCTACACATTATCGACTAAAGTATGTACATATTCATTTCTTGCTCTCCCCTCTATTAATATACACTATATTACATTATTTATTCTCCAATTCTCCTCAAAGCACACTGTTCTTCTCTGTTGACCATTTCCGTCTATTTTTAATTATCCATGGATGTTGATCCACCATACTAAGCGAATATCTCTGAGCAGGATCATATTTCAAAAGATTCCGGATCAAGTCTGCTGCATCCGGATCTACATGGTCAGGTATCTTTAGATCCACCTTGGCGATCTTCTTGTAGGTGACATTGCGGTATTGGTCCTCAAATGGAGGATATCCGCAAAGAAATTCGAACATCAATACACCTAGGGCCCAAACGTCCACCTTTTCATCGTGCTCTTTCAGTTCAACCATTTCCGGAGGTAAATAGTCCAACGTTCCACACATTGTGGACCGCTTACTGGAAGGGGAGTACACGGACCAGCCAAAATCTGAGATCTTGATGGTGTTATCGAATCCAAGTAAGATATTCTCTGGCTTGATATCACGATGGATGATGTGTTTACGATGTAAATGACTTAAAGCATGTGCCATTTGTGAGATGTAATGCGACAGAGGTACATCGTCGAAACGCTTGCGTTTCTTAAGAAACCGATACAACTCACCATATACTACGTATTCCAAAATTAAGTAGACACGTTGCAGATCATGGAAATAACCATACAACCTCACACAATTCTCATGACGGATATTTGACTGGATTTCAACTTCTCTTCTGAATTGGTTCTCCACCTTGAATTCACTGAGTTCTTTCTTTTCCATAACTTTTAATGCACAAACGTAACCTGTTTTCAAGTCCTTAGCACAATATACTTTGCCAAACTTACCTTTACCCAACTTGCGTCCTATTTCGAAGTCATTGATCGTATAATGGCGGTAATGGCGTAACGAAGAAGCCGGTGAGATGCGAGGAATATTGTTGGCGGGCACTGTAGCCACACTCAGTCTTTGTCTCTTGAGGAGATGTTTGCTGGATCTCGCAATAGAGAGCGCCGAGGAAGTTTGAGGTGATCCTCCATTTGAAGCGCGCCATTTCTCGGTATTATGTGACTTTCTTGACATGTGTTGTAATGTATTGGGATTGATCTTAGAGAGGGGGTTTCGTACGGAGCCGCTGTTGGCAGAAGCAGCACTAGTACGACCTGATAATGCACCAGGTTTCGATAAACGAGCCCTATTGATCATCTGATGAGAAGACTGATGTAACTCCATTGTACTGTTGAGGTATAAGCTAGCTGATGCTTGGTCCTGACTTATCTAAATATGTTTATGTAGAAGAATTGGTTTGTTTACATAATAAGAGGGATTATTTGTGTGTGCACGACCTTTATTTGGGAGATTTTACACGACTCATCGGGTTGAAATCAAATTAAGTTTGAGTTTTATTTTTGGTGATATGTACACGACTAATTTATTAGCTAGTCAGTACACGACTAGAAAATTCTATGGAACAATAGGAGGATGTAAGTTGTGGGGAATAGAAGGGATGAGAGGAATGAATGAGGCGATGTTGGACAAAATTGAGGCTCCTGTGTCTATGAATGTGTTTAATATTTATGGCTCCTCGTTCTCCCCCTTTCTTCCGTCTACCCCTCCCCCATTACCCCGTATTTGTCTGCGCTAAAAATACTCGTACTGAAAAAGGCTATCGATATTGTTAGGATCAGGACAAGCCATCACAAAAAATTTTTATAGAGGAGAGGTGTTTTAGAAGGTGAATTGAGGGTTGAAATTCGCACTGGAAACTAACTAGAATAGCTACATTTGTGATTCTGTGGGGATTGCCTAAGAAAATTTCAGGTAAGAATAAGCGGCTAAATTTCAGTGATTGATTTGATTGGATCCCTTGAGTAGGGTGATGAGATAGAATAGAACGAGAACAGTAGAAATGACAGTTAATGAAGACAAGTCTAGAAAGATGGGAGAAGAGAAGAAATTGGAAGAAAAACAACAGAAGGTCCAGAACCTGGACAATGGTGATGATCAATCACTTGGCTCTGATCTGGAAAGTGACCTGCTGCCAGAGCAATACCAGCGGGAGGGAAGTCAGATTCTGAAGATGAATTCGGGGGCTTATGAAATGGCCGGTGAAGATGGAGGTCATCAAGGTACTATTCATCGGAGATTATCAGTTCTGAGACCTCAATTTGAGCCGGATTCGTTCCGGAACTTATCACTGATCCCTCCTCCGGTTCCAGAGTCGCTTCCGACGACTCCGGGATTTGATGATATTGGGGAGATGTATTTCAATAGGAAAGATCCTTTGTTATTTCCACAGCAACAGCTGCTGTTTCTGCAACTGCAACTGCAACTGCAACTGCACAACGACAACGAAAGTGAATTGGCACGGCTGATGTCTAATCTTGTCCATGGAACCACCGATGTCAATGATGAACCGGTAGAAGAGATGACATTGAAGTTCCCACCACGTAATCTTTGGAGAGTTCTTGCTGTATGTGCTTGGTCTTTCTGTGGAGGACTGAGTGATGGTGCTCCTGGTGCTCTCTTGCTTAGAATCGAGAACTATTATTCGATCAGTTACTCAATTGTATCATTGATTTGGTTATCGAATGCTTTGGGGTTCATCATAATTGCTCTGATCAGTGACAAGATGGATCTGAAGCTTGGGAAACGTAATATGATCGTATTTGGATGTGTTATGATGCTGATCTTTTTTGGTATCGTCAGTTCAGGAACTCTATTCCCAGTCATTTGTGTAGGTTTCTTCTTTGGAGGTATTGGACTTGCTACTTGTTTGAGTCAGATGAACATTTTCCTCTCAAGATTCGATAAAGCATCCACTTACCTTGGATGGTTCCATGGGTCTTATGGATTGGGAGCCACAGTTGCTCCTATCGTGGCCACTTCTATGGTCAATACCGGAGTCAAATGGCATTTCTATTATTTAATTTTACTCGGAGTTGGGTTCTGTAATGCTGCCAATTTATGGTTCTCATTTACCGGTTCCGACACGGACTTGAAACCATGGGATCACCAGGAACTGGTCCATGATGGTTCACATGATGACTCGTCGACCGCAGAAGACATTGGTTTGACCGAGTTCACCCGTTCTCAACTAGTAAATACTAATGTAGATTACCGTAATAACACAACAGGAAACGATTATGAGTCTGTTCCTAACAATAACAGTGCCGAGACTAGACGTGATAAGATACCAGCTGAGCCTGTGATTCCTAAGGGAGATTTCAGATTGCTGATCAAGAATGTCAGAACTTGGCTCTTGACCACATTCGTCTTTTTCTACCAAGGAGCAGAGGTTTCATTACCTGGATGGTACGAGACGTTTCTCACCGAGTATCGGTCGGCCGATCCAGAATCTTTTGGGTACGTTGCCTCTGGGTTCTGGGCTGGCTTGACTATTGGAAGACTTTTCTTAGTCGAAAGGATCCACAAGAGATTCGGAGCCAAACGTGGAGTGTCTTGTTTGGCCATGTTACTGATCATTTTCACTGCTTGTGGATGGGCCATTTCGAATGTCTATGTCTCTCTGACACTTATTTCTATAGCTGGTATTTGGGTAGGTCCTATCTATCCATTAATGATCACTGTAGCTACACGGGTGTTACCTAGAAAGATTCAAGTTATTTCTCTTACTATCATGACATCTGGGGGGTCATCTGGAGGTGCTTTATGGCCATTCTTGACGGGATTAGTATCTCAATTTGCTGGGGCATTTGCTGTGATGCCAATTTTCATTTCGTTATTCTCCGCCATGGTATTTGTATGGTTTGTCTTACCTAATCCTGACAGATCTATTGTTAAGAAGCCATGGCAGAGATTATTTTAGAGAATTTAATATATATTATATAATATTTATATGAGAGTAGATAATATTTTGTTATGAGACAGTTTGCATGGACCTCTAGCTGAGTGAGTGTCTTTTTATTACTCATAACGAGGCTCAATTATCGATTGTGGTTCACCCCTTGTCCTAAATTTCCCAAATTGAGCCCTCTAATTTCACCTAGCCCCCTTCCTGACCATCCCCTTCTCCCTAACTAAACAAAAATGCACAAAGTTTTGAGAATTTATTTTGTGGTTTGGTGTATCGATCTGTCTATTTATACATGGACACCTCATTGGAGGAGTTTAGTTGTTGCATCCCTGGATGTGTTCTATTGTCATAAGTTTGAAAGCTGGAGAAGGGGTTCAACTGGCTTTTTTGTTTTTACCCCCAAATATTATTTCCCAATAAAGAAATATTTTCATGTAATTACTCTATTAAGTAATCCTAATCTGTTTCGTGTAGCGCTTGATCTGGTGAGAAAATTCAATGATGCAGATTAAAAATGCAAGAAAAGGGGGTTGTGGAGCTTTCGGTGTTGGATTAGTTTGTAATAAAATACAATGCAAGTCACCTAAAGATTACTAATGATTCAACCGTCTCGAGGAGACTGAGGATGAACTATTTTTAAGGGATGCATTCTATGTTTTAGGTCACAGAGGAGGATGTAGTAAAGCAGTTAGATAAAGCATTTACTCCGGAGATAGGGTCACTTTTGGGGTCAAGTACTCACAACCAAATAGAATGCAAGTTAAAATAGTATGATTAATAGATAAATTGACTCTTTCCGACTTCATCCATGCCACTTTGCAAAGATGCATTTTATTTCATCCGATAAACGAGGGTAATATGGTTATGAGAATAAACTGTTTTGGCCAACCAAAGATAGACAAATGAACCCATTCAGAGGTAATTCCATTCCCATTTGAGAAGTGTAGTATATGCGGAACACCACGCTAGTACTATGTTAGACATTTTATAATTTAATTACCGAGGCACTGAACTGAATGCAGAGGATATTAGCTTTTATTATAATTCTATGTCGTAGAAAGGGGGTGATTGAACAGAAACACTTTTATATCGTCAGATGATCAAGGAGGGGTTATTATAGGGAGATAATTCTTCCACTAATTACTTCTGAAGGGGTGTAGAAACCCACTTCAAATTTGTTTAGCCTCAATTAACTATTCTATTCCGGAGTTGGGGTTGGAATTAGGGGTTTCTGTAGTCCCGAAGAGAGTTATTCTTAGAATTTGGACAGAATCTCAACGAATGCAAGTACAGCTCCTTCGATACAGAAAATAGACCTATATACAACGTTGACTGAGCTATTAATTATATCCACAACCCTTTACACCTCTCCCAATACCTCAATCCTTCATTAGGCCGTCAAAGGGAATTTGAAGGGTCCAAAATGGGGGTTTGTCGAGGTTTTTTTTTGGTTTTTTTTCCTGTCTCGAGGTCTCTCGTCTTCTGGTCCTCGTCATCTCGTTAAAATTCTCAAATTTTGTGAATTTCCTAAGGGGGTACCCTTTGAACCCCTAAAAATTGAAAAACCTGAACCTCAAAAGGGGAGCACAAAATCACAATTTCGTATCAGATTGACTACAAAAAGTGTGTATATCTATGATAATCGCCATTTTAAACTCACTAGACTTAGTTCCAAGTCTGTGAAATCTATATCGCTCCAGATACTCCACTCGTCATTATTTAACATCTCCAGAAATAGGGGGCTTACCCCTAGTTTTTTGCTTTTCTTCTTCCTCTCAAGCTCATCTTTCCCTCTCATCTCAACCCTCTCTTTTTTCTCCCATCTCAGCCCTCTCCCCATCTCATCTCCCATATTTCCCGATTCGAACATTATTTCCCTTTTGGGTATCCTCTAAAAATTTTTCATAGTGAAAAAATTTTTAGTCTCTCAAAGCTCAAATAGAGAAGGGGCAGAAGAGAGACAGGTGGATTTAGACAAGGATAGATACTGCTTGAGAGCGTGGATTGAAGGTTTAAAAAGGACTCAAGTGAATATTGATACACTGGTTCATATATAAACTAATTTTCGGAGTATTTGAGTGGAATTTCAAAAGAGCGCTATACCACAAACAAGAGAGTACTCACCAAGATGGATATTCACAGGTGCAGATTTGTAGATTATAATCCACACACGATCACAGCATTGGGATTTTCGCATGCTCCGGTTCAGAATAAGTTTGCTCCAGGAGATTTACGTCTCGCTGTAGGCCGTGGCAACGGAGATATCGAGATCTGGAACCCTAGACATAACTGGATCCATGAACAGACTTTACAAGGAGGCCGTGGACGTTCCATTGAAGGGTTGGTGTGGGCACTTTGGGATCAACAAGTGCCTCGATTATTCTCTATTGGTGGATCTACCGTGATCACCGAGTGGGATTTACTGCATGGGACCCCAATGAAGAACTACGACTGTAACTCTGGTGTGATATGGTCTTTGGGGGTTAATGAGGCTGGAGATAGGTTGGCTGTAGGATGTGACGACGGAACTGTGGTGGTAGTGGACATTTCTGGAGGTCCAGGATCATTGGAGCATGAACTGATATTGCAAAGACAGGATTCCAGAGTTCTCAGCATCGCTTGGTATGGAGATGACGTCATTGTTGGAGGGTGTGCCGATGGAAGAGTCAGGGTATGGAATGCTCTGCGTTCTGGAGATGTGAAGGGACGTTTGTTGACCACTTTACGTGTCGATAAGAGTAAGACCGAGAGTACTTTGGTCTGGTCGGTGTTGCTGTTGCCTAAGAAGAACCAGCTTGTCACTGGTGACTCTACTGGTAGTGTTAAAGTGTGGAATATGGAGCATTATGTTCTCTCTCAATCGTTCCAAGTTCATGACCTGGATGTGTTGTCATTACTGAAGAGTGCTGATGAGGAGAAGATCTTCAGTGCAGGAATTGACCGTAAAATCTTCAATTTCAGTCTTGTGACCACCGACAAATCCCAGAGATGGGTTTCTGCTTCGAACAGATTGCTTCATTCTAATGATATTCGTAGTTTAGCTACCTTTGAGAGTAAAGGCGCTAATTTCCTCGTTAGTGGAGGTGTAGAGAGATCAATTGTCATTAATTCTGTTAATAATTTCCATGACGGTCCATACAGGAAGTTGCCTGTTGTTTTACAGAGACCAAATGTGATCACCAATCCACATCTGAAACTTGTAGTGATGTGGCAGGACCAGCAGGTCAAGATTTGGAAGATTAGCGAGTTGAATCGTTCCAAGAAGTTGATTGCCAAGCTCACTTTGGAAGATGAGGACAATATCACCAGCTGTTGCATAGATAAGACCGGTAAATTCCTTGCCGTTGCTCGTCTCACCAGTATTAAGATATTTAGAATTACGGAGGTGGTTGGAGAAGAGGCTGAAGCGGGAGAGTCTGATGGTGATGATTCTAATGCTTCTGTTCGTTATAAAATCTCGAAATTGAGAACTCCAGCTGGACTTGTCAGGGCTTTGGAGAGTTGTAATGCCAAGTTCATGCGTTTCACCGATGGTGGTCTTCTTGTGATCACATCTGATAACGAGTTGATGTCATTTGGGATCTCTTTTGATGAGGAAACTGGTGTAATTGTAGAAGAAAATGAGTCGGAAGGTTCTGTAGAGGAGATTGAGTTGCCAGAAGTAGGTCGTATCAGATCAAAACTCGATCATATGGCCAATATCAATAATTTCAAGGTATCAGATGACGAGAGTTTACTGGCAGTATCGAGATTATGTGGTACAATTGATATCATTGAGTTGAAGACGGCTTCTTCGTACCGTTTGATCAAGCTTAACCAAACTCCAGTCAATTTCGAGTTCACCAAGCAAAATACTTTGGTGGTGGTCAATGCCGAGAACAAATTGTATGAGTTCAATGTCAGCAGAGCCAGTTTGAAGAAACAGGACATTTTGACCGCCTGGTCTAAACGTAATTCCGAATGCTTACCTTCGGCTTTCCTTAAATTGACCTCGAAATGTCAAGGTTTCTTCAAAGATAACTTGAACGACAAGAGGATCTGGATGTTCGGAGATAATTGGCTATGTTTCTTTGATCTCCGTTATAACATTCCTATTGATGGTGAAGCTGCTAAGTTCGGGATGAACCAGTTGCAATTACAACAACAGGACCAACGTAGATTCAACAAGAAGAGAAGAAGAAACAGTAGTGCTGTCATGACATTGTCGGAGACCACTAATACTGTAGATGATTCTTTGAATGTGGAGTATAATGAGGAAGCTGCTATTGAGTCTGATGATGAGGAGGCTGCTTCTGGAGCTGCTTCTACCACATCTGCTGCTCCTGATAATTTCAGCAGAAATCTCAAATTACTCGAAGCCAATAGGTTTATTAACAATGGACTCATCCAACATGCTGATGATGACGAGGATGAGAAATGTTTCTGGTCCACCAATAAGTATACTTCTTTGATGTTCTGTGGAAGCTTTGGATACAATGAGATTATTGTTGTTGAACGTCCATTGTTTTTGTTATCACAACCTCCTGCATTTAAATTGAATAAGATTATTGTATAGAGATCGGTAATATGATTGTATTGATGGTCTAGGAATAGTAGAATAGTAGAACAGTAGGTCAGTAGAACAGTAGGTCAGTACACAGTAGATTGGAAGATCAATATATATCTTATATAGGTATATCTTATATAGGCATATCTTATATAGGCATATCGGGGAATGGCACACCTCTTGTCACTGAAGTCAAGCTAACTAAACTGAGGAACAACTCTTCCTCCTTGGAACCAAATCCTAGCAGCAGATCCAGATCCAATCAACGTCTTAACAAATTGCTTCCCATCTTTACCACCTTTCTCTTCATTATTTGGCCCATAACCCTTATGGCCTCCAAACTTCTCCTTGTACTTTTTATAAACTTCCTCTGTGATCTGTTGGATCTGGAATTGTTGCCAATAGAGCCCATCCTTCTCATCATAGACGTAGTCGCGGAAATACTTCAAATGACGTTCGATCTCCGGAGCCACTTTCTTCATCACATCTTGATTAGCAGCCTGACCAACATATAAATGGTAATCGGCCAAACCCTCGATGATCAACTGAACGAAATACGAGGCATCTCTCCAGTATCTCTTTTCATCAGGGTAATCTCTGTCGTAGAATGGGGAGTTTCTGTTACAACAACACAGGGCCAACTCATCAGACAGTTTCAACCATTCATCGGACTTGTCGACAGCGTACAACATTGAGGTGGCTGAGAGAGTGGTCCCGGTATTGTAAGTCCATTTCATGGTATTAACGTTCTTTGGCTCACTGTTCATGTCAATTCCATCCATAATACATTTATCTCCCTTGTCTTGTAAGACTCTCAATTGCCATCTAATACACTTACGAGCATAATCGATGTAGGTAGGAGCCTCATTAGGGATGAAACGAGCAAGACGAAGCAGAGCCAATGCACATTCAGCTGTAGTACAAGCATTGACATACGTCTTGTCGATATGCCAGAGCATACCTCCACCTCCATATTTCTTGGAGGTGTCTTCAACATAGCCTCCCATGAGGAAGCGGACCAAATCTCTAGCGGCATCAAGGTATCTCTTTTCACCAGAAACTTCATAGGCGGTGATAATTGCTGAGGCTACCTGGGCATCGTCATCGTAGTAGATATCTTTGTTTCCTGAGAAGTTCTCGGCGGCACAGTACCCGTGGTATTCTGGAGAACGGTACAGGAACATGTAGTTGACAGACAGATGGAGTAAAGGCATCAATTCATTGGGGTAGATACGGCAACCATCGGCTATTGCTTGAACGGCAATCGAGACTGACCAGACATTGAATTTGTCACCAATGCAACCGTTACAAGATTCTTTCAGGATGAACTTCTGTTGTCTTTCGTCCCAGAATTTGGCCCAGAGGTTTCTGACGACGTAATAACCTTCGAGGGTTGAATTGAAAGTCATTTTGGGATTAGAGAGGGATTGAGTAGTTGTGGAAGGGAGGTTCCAGTGGTTTTTGTGATTGAAGTACTGGAATGACTGTAAGGGGATTGTTGGTAGCTAAGCAATGCAGAATAGGAAGGGGATGCAGGAGTGAATTTCAGATGATGGTGAGCAGATTATGAAAAGCAATAAGGTTGGGGGCAGGGAGCGAGAGATAAGCGAGAAGCTTCAAGGGGGATTAGATTTAGGTGAGGGGGGAATAAGAGGGGGGGTACAAGGGGCGTAAAGCGAAGGGGTAGAACGAGAGGGTAGAACGGGGGACAGAACGGGGGACAGAACGGGGGACAGAACGAGGGACAGAATAGTTAACGTCAGAGCGAATAGATTACTATGAGAAACTGTACACCATTAAATATCTGTAGCCATGTAGCTGTCTCTCAAATACTTGATGTATCTGATAATTCTGTTGTAGTGTATTAATACTCTCGGTCATAGTACCCTTCACCTTAAGCACCTAAAGTTTTCTCTTAACTATTGGAAACCATAAAAAGCTGTAGAACGCTCGTGTTCGGGAGCCCGCCTACTCTGTCGTTTGATAAATTGCTCAGTATTATTTGGTCGTGTACACCCAAATCTTTGTTTACTTTTTCGCGAAGAGCAGCGCTTAACTCAATTTGATCTGAGAAAAGGGATAGAACAGGTGGTTAGGTGGTGATTGAAAAGGTGAACACGTTACTTTTGAGTGCTAGAAAGGTTCTCTGTCGTGTTCTAAGTTGAATATCAGTCCATTTGTCGAGTTTCTGTGGTTAAGAGGACCAAACAATGTCTGTGTTGATGGATCAAAGTGGCGTCGCGATGGCCAATTCAAGTGGTGTTGGAGACCAACTTAAAGTGGCGGTAGCGCAGGTTTTCCAAGACGCTCAGTCGTCTGTGGCCTCTCATCGTAAGCAGACGGTGGTTTTGAAACAGATCCATTTGAGATCGGCTTCAATGGGGCTCGAAGAGCTCTTCAATCGCTCGGTTTTGAACTGTATCAATAGAGTACTTGTATTGAAGAAGAGTGAAATGGTCGGGAATAGGGTGATTAAGTTCATTGGGACGTATGCTGGAGTCATATTGACCGAGGATAAGAAGAATGAGGTGGAACTGAGTACTGGAGACGCGTCGGATCGTTCTTTGTATGGGAGATTTGTGGATGAACTCATAGTTCATGCTATGAAAGGGCTTGAACTGTCGAATAAATCGGTTCGGTACAGATGTTTACAGCTTTTGAATCATTTGTTATTCCAAATCGATGAGATTAATACCGAAATATATGAGGCTCTTAATGAATTATTGGGGGAAAGAATCCATGACAAAGATGCTGTGGTGAGGGCTGCGGCAATTCGGACAATTTCAAGATTCCAAGGCCACGATAATGGCAATGGTAATGCCGAGGATGTATCTGAAGCTGAGGAGAAGCTTCTTATTGCTATTCAGAATGATCCAAGCGCCGATGTGAGGAAAGCTCTGTTGTTATCGCTTGAAAAAACGCCTATTACGGTGAATTATTTGCTTGAGAGAGCTAAAGATGTGAATTCTGTGAACAGAAGACTTGTTTTCTCGAGGATTATGAAGGAAATCGGTGATTTCCGTACTATTGATTTCAAAGTGCGTGAGAAATTGTTGAGTTGGGGGTTGAAAGACCGTGATAGTAGTGTTTCTGCCGCTGCTGCTCGTATGTTCAGTTATCAATGGTTCGAGACTTGTAATGGAGACATAATGGAGCTCATTGGACGGTTGCATGTTGTGGAAAGTCTGGAAATTGCTGCTTTGGCAATGAGAGTTTTCTTCCAAAACAGACCAGATGTGTTCCCAAAGCTTAACTTCAGTCAAGATTTGTGGAAAAGTTTGAATCCCGAGACTTCGTTCTTGATCAGGTGTTATTTTGAGTATTGTACCGAGAAAAATTACTCGGAATCCATCGATAAGAACTTCCCAGAACTGATTGAGCTTGCTTCTTTGCTTGGGAAGTATCTTAAATTGAAGCAAATGTTTGTAGCTCGTGGAGAACTGCAAGAAAATTTGAATTCCTTGGATTTTGTCATCCAGCAGCTCTTAATGGTGGCTAAAGACTATGATTTTAGTGATGAAATGGGTCGTAGAGAGATGTTCCAAGTGTTACGTACGGCTTTGACCAATGATTTCTTGCCAGATCTGTTAGTTAAAGAGTTACTTCAAGTATTGAGGAAGATTTCGATTAGTGAGAGAGATTTCTGTCAAATGATTACCGAAGTTATAACTGATATTCGTGAAAGCGAGGAGAATAACGGTGACGAAACTAACGGGGATGTTGAGGATACTTTCCATTCGGCTTTGAGTGATGTTGGAGATACTAGTAGACTGAGTAGGATGAGTAGAGGGGATAATAGTAGGGCTGAGATGAGTAGAGCCGAGATGAGTAGAGCCGAGATGAGTAGAGCCGAGATGAGTAGGGCTGAAATCAGTAGATCCACGACCGCAAATAACACTCATGCTGATTCAGATTCGGATTCAGATGATGCCGAGTTGGAAAGACCTGCAAAGAAACAAAAACAGACCCTGCAGTCGGGTATTTCTGAGGAGAAACAGAATGAAATCACTCTCCAATGTCTTATTGTGACTAAACGTATGCTTGAACTTGTTTCTGAGCCGCTCCGTCATCATTACTCGATTCAAGCTCTTGTAGATTCGTTAATTAAACCGGCAATCCAATGTAGTCTTATCCAAATCCGGTCTCTCGGTATCCAGTGCCTTGGATTGGTCTGTTTGGTGGATAAACAGCTTGCTGCCGAGACTATGTACCTTTTAGGAATCTGTGTGTCTCAAGGAGAGGATATTTTGAAGGTCATTGCCTTGAGAGTGGTGTTTGATATCCTTTCTGTGCATGGAACGGCTGGAATTCTCGATATCGAGGATGGTGTAGACTCATTATCGTTATCTAAATTGTTATACAGATGTTTGAAAGACACCGAGAGACGAGAGGTGCAATCCACGACGGCTATTGGTATCTGCAAATTGTATTTAGCCGATATTTTACTCGATAACGAATTATTTGAGACTTTAATGCTTGCATATTTCGGGTCAAATGTGTCCAGGAATGAAGTTTTCAAGCAACTGTTATCATTTTGTTTGCCTGTGTATGCATTTAGTCATCCTCAGCACCAAGAAAAGGTACTGAAGGTTGCCTGCGATACATTCTTGCGGTCTTATCAACTGTATGAGGCTGATATTGCAGCTGGAGATAGTGAAGGAGCAGCTAGAAAATCTTCAATGACTCCTCCTGCGAAGATTTTGGAGCAGTTGATCCATTTCACTGATCCTGCGAACGTAGTCAATCGTACCGACGAACAAATCCGTAGTTCCAATGTTCATTTGGAGTTGGGAATCGAGTTTGTAGAGTTGGTGACTCATGATGATTTTCTGGAGATGAAGCTGTTCAAGAAATTGATAATTATGTCTTTAAGTAAATTGAGAATCACCAGCCGGGCTAGCTTGGAATTATTGAACCAATTGGGACGACAAGTTGATCTTTTGGAGGAACAGATTGGTCTGGATCCTACTGGATTCGATCTTCCTACAAAGAATGCGTTCTACAAATTCAAGACTGGGTTGGTTCTGACGATTGAGCAGCTGGAGGAAGAGAATCTGAAATTGGAGGGAGAGGAGAAGGATGAGGATCTGGATATTGGTGTAGGAATCTCTTTGGGAGCTGAGGCTGAAGGCAGTCGTGTGGATGGAAAGGATGATGATAGTCAAATTGATCTTGAGAGAGTTGTAGAGGAGGAGATCGAGAGAAGTATGATCAAACTGGAGGAGGAGGACGAAGAAGAAGAGGAAGAGGACGAAGATGAAGGTGAAGGTGAAGATGAAGATGAGGAAGAAGATGACTTATTGAGCTCAATTCTCGATAAAGATGTATCTCATTCTCGATCTAATCTTGGATCCCGTAAATCTTCAACTAAATTCCCAAGTCTTGCTAATTCCAGTATGGTTGAGGATGAAGATATGATTTAAATAGATACCAAATAAAGGTTGTTATGTAGTTTATAGTGAGGAAATTTGTAGGTGAGGGGGTTTGATGGTGTAATTGAAGATAATGGGATCATAATGATGTAGTTGGTGGTTTAATTGAGCTGAAATGGGTTTGTTTTACCCCCAATTGAAGATCAATGGTGAGCCCCCCAACTGAAAAAGTAAAGAATTGACCTGATTGCGAGTGCACTACTTTTAGCTAAGGTATAGAGCCTTAGAGAGTTGTAGAAAGTTATAGAAAGCTGTAGAAAGCTGTAGAGAGCAGCAGAGAAATAAAGGTTAACACAATGCTAAGATTAGTGCTCCTGGACTTGGATAAAGTCACCTGTAACTCATGGAGAACCCAATTACAATTGGTCTCCAAGGTGATTGATGGGAAGACGCTTGAGATTCTGGGGAAACCAGTAGAGGTTGTTGTTTACGAGGGGAAATTGGAGGATCTGGAGTTACTGGAGATAGTTGGAAATGATCAGAAGTCAATTCCAATTGAGTCTGGACGTGGTTCTGGTGATCGCTCTGGAAGTTCCCCTGGAGGTCACCCTGGAGGTCACCCTGGAGCTCATTCCGCTGTTAGGGTAGGAACTCGTCCAGGTATCGTATCAATTGTATCTCCGGGTAATTCACTCGGATATCTCGGTGGTGGGTTCGATCTTCTGCTTGCTAAGATGTTCCAAAGTCCAGAAGACTTGGATTGGAAGACCTTTGAGTATCATTTCCAACGTAAATTAGCAGTCTTTTCTAATGGCTACTCAAATAGAACCCAATTGGTTCATTTAGATTGGAAGAAAGGTCTTCTGTGGGAGAAATTCGGTTGTGACTCCATTTTACATGTACCTACGATGAAGACGCCTTCTAGAATTAGAGGAACTGATCAGGAGAAGGGTGGCCTTGTCTTTGATTTGGTGTGGGATATGTTGAGTGTTTTGAATCTGGAAGAATATGGTTTGAAAGAGGGTAAGAAGGTGGAAGCTGGTGATCGTACTATTATTGTTCCTGGATTAGGAACGGGATATGGAGGGATTCCGGGTAATATCTGTGCCAAAGCTATGTGTTACGCTATTTATATCTTCTGTTCGAGTATGTTTACGGTTGAGGAGAAGGGAAGGTTGTGTCTTGCGTTTACAGGGAATCCACAGATAGATTTTAGGGGGGATATTAAGTTTGATCTAGTGAAGGATGATATCGAGGTTTTGATTAGAAGTATTAGGGAGTGAGCTGGACGATGTGAGGCGTCAGATGACTAGTGAGATCATTCCGTCTGAACCAGTTTGGGGCCATTCCAGGACCACCCTTAGACTACTCTTGGACTAGTCCTATCTAGTCTGCTCTAGTCTGCTCACACGAACGCGCGTTAATATGTACATATTATCCACGCACAAACTTAAGAACGCGCGAGCGGAAAATGATAAAACTTTAATTTGAAAAATTGACCAGATCGACCTTGAAGTCAATTTGAAGGCAAGTCACACCATTCATTATAACCTCTCAACTCACAATTTGAACTGATTTGACATCTTCAGCATCCAGACTTTATCAATGGAACAATTGTCCTCATATATAAAAGCTGGAGTGCCCGGAAATCTCCTCATTTACGGCAGTCCTTCGACTGGAAAAACTCATGCTGTGACTTCACTTCTAAAAGATCGCAAGTTCGCTCTAGTGGACTGTTCTCACATTGTCGATGTACGGTTGCTTGCTAGTAAGATCTTCACCAGTGTTACTGGATCTCAAGAACGATTTGAATCGCTCAATGAGATGGTAGTCCATTTGAAAGAAAAGCTTCAGCTGTTGGACGGGCCCAATCGCATTTTGGTGTTGAAAAATCTACAGAATATCGGCTCTAATACGACGATAGACCTTTTCAAGCTTTTCAATTCGATAGAGGTACCTGGAATGGCCATATTTTTCATAGTATCTTCGACCAGCATCCCGTCATCTCTTGTCACTTCTGGAATTTTCAAGATTTATTTCAAAAGTTTGGAAAGAAATGAGGTGGCGAACGTAATATCGGTAAGGATATCACAGTCAGTGACACAGGAAGCGGAAGAAGTGAATGCCGGAATCATTAAGAGCTTTTCAAAGTTGATTGTAGACACATATTATCCATTCACAACAGATGTTGAATATTTGAGACAAATTGCGATGAGAAGTTGGCCTCATTTTGCTCTGCCGTTGCTGGAGTCACCAAATTTGACGTTTATGGAGTTGTATTTCCGGTTCAAGGATGAGCTTACTGAGAAATGGGTGACCAAGAGGGTATTAGGTGGTGGTAATGAAGAGAAGTTTGGTCCAAGTAAATCTGGTTCTGTTGGAACTGCTGGCTCTGGTTCTGCTGGCTCTGCCACCGACGCAGCCTCTAAATTACCCTCCGCATTGATCGTAGCTTCATACCTCGCCTCTCATAATGACCCCAAGTTCGATTTCACCCTCTTCAGTAAACTTAAAGAAATCAGATCAGGTAAAAGAACCTTTGCAAGAAGAACTAGGAATGGAAATGTCCGAAAAATCGTCAATAATCTCCGGTGGTTCGATTTTGAAAGGTGTATTAGCATTCTCAAGTCGATTTGTAAAGATTCCGACTATTTCGAGACTCGTCCGGTACGAATTGACTTGAATACCTACATAGAATTCAATAATTTGGTCACTTTAAAGTTACTTATTAAGAATGATCAGAAATATAAGATCAATTGTGACTTCAATTATGTTAAGAAATGCAGTCTGGATGTTGGGATTGAACTTGAGACGTATTTGGCCGAATGAGATGTGGTATTTACTTAGAAATGTATATTTAAAATGAGTATGAATTGATGTAATTGGATCTGCCCTAAATCTTCTCCATTTGCCCTTTGGATCTTCTCCATCTGGAGAAAATCTGAGGAAAAAATTAAAAAATCCATCAAATTTAAGGACGAGTTTAAGGTGGAGGAAGTTGGTAGAAGCAGGTAGAAGCTGACAGAAGCTGAAGTTGATCATGTCTGCTACTCTTTACATCAATAATCTCAATGAGAAGCCATCCGTCAATAAAACCAAACTGGAATTACAGAAAAAGCTCGAAAAATACGGCGAAATCCTCTCTCTCATTCTCAAGAAGAAAGTGCCGTTGAAAGGGCAACTGTTTGTGACTTTCAAAGAGACAAGCAGTAGTAATAAACTGCAGAAGGCATTAGATGGGTCTGAATTATTGGGTCTGAAGATAAAAGTGACATTTGCCCGTGAAAATAGTATACTGTTCTACAAACTGACACTCTCAGAGCAAGAATTCGACTCCTTCATAAGAGAAAGAGAAGAGAAGAAGAAGGAGAAGAAACGGAAGGCTGAAGAGGAAGATGAAGGACCAAAGACTAAGAAACTGAAGGTGAAGGTGATCAAATCCGAAGAGCCACATCATGTGCTATTGCTTCAAAACTTGTCCTCCTCAATATCAAAGGAACTGTTGGAGGAAATCTTCTCCACTTTCAAAGGGTTTACGAATTTACGTTTAATTAAGGTGAGGAAATTAGCGTTTGTGGAATTTGATGAGGTTCAAAATGCAGCAAAAGTGATATCATCTTATTCGAATGGTCATATACAGGAATTATTGAATGATGAGGGGGTGGCAGCGTTCATTACGTTTGCGAAGAAGTGATGAGAAGTGGTGGTATAGTGATAGTGTAGTGACACTATAGTGACATCCTGACATCCTGACATCGTAGTGACACCATGTGTGACACCACAATCTCGCCACCTCACCACTATCAAATCTTCAACTCTTTATCTTTCTGGTCATCCCCTAATACTTACCAGTAAACACCATCTTAAGTGCATCAATAAAACTCTCCTTCTGTTGTCCTCCTTGTGATAAGTCTTTGTATAATCTATTATAATAATTAGGATTACCCTTTGGTTGTAAAAGTTTATCCCCAATCTTATAAGTCTCTTTATACTTATTACTAAGTAAATTATTAAGAGATGAAAGTTGTTGGTCAATGATTTGAACGTTGTATAAATCTTCTTTATATTCGACAGGTGGAGCTTTCAGTGATAAAGTTTCAAGTACGACATCTGTCAAGTTCTTGGAGTTGGTTTTAATACTTGATTTCTCAATAGGTAACCCAGCAATAGTTCTAAATCTTTCAAGTTGAGACCCTTTGAAGGAAGAGTAATGAGGGACACGATCGTCTGGGAATCTTTCTAAGACTTTGACTAAATGTTTAGCGGATTCTCTAACTGACATGATGGAGCAATAAGGGATATGATATGGATATTATTGAGTTTCTATACTTTTTGTATATGTGCTTTTCTCTTCTTCTCTTCTCTCTTCTCTTCTCTCTTCTCTTCCCTGCCTAATTATGAATTAATGAATTCTGATTTGCTAGGAAAAATTTGCTGGTCGTGTATGAGGGGAGCAAATGAGAAATGGAATGAAAAACTGAAGAGGATATTTCCTGAAAAAGAAAGAAACTCTTATTACTTAATTAAGAAGTTTAATAGAATTTTTGGATGCAACTTCCCCTCCCTCTCTTAACCGGAATTCCTATTCTTTTTCCCCCCTCTTATCCGGATAGGACGCGTCTTTTCAATGAAAAAAAATACCCCAGCGAAATTCACGTGAGTTCAAAGACAAGAAAGGTGGATTAAACAACCTCTAAACCCTATAGGAAGACGATGCTTTCGAGTCAGGATGGTGAGAAAGGATTGGGGATCACGGGATTGACATCCGAAGATCCCAATTCGACTCAAAATGAACAAGATTTCGTCTTCAATTCTTATGCCAATAGTAAGTAGAGCATTTTCGGCTGTGACAAAGTGATGCGGTGACTAGATCAGGGGAGAAGAGATGAGGCTGTGAATTTTCAGGTACATAGTTTGATGGCTGCACTGATCCACTCATCAACTCATCAACTCATCCAATCATCTCATCTGGCCCCAATCATCAACTCATCCCACTGGCCCCACTCATCCCACTGGCCCATCTGCCATCTCACCTTCCCTCTGGCCCTTACTAACCAATAGTTAAAACACCCAATATGAAAAACCAACTGAGCACACCCATAACCCAGCTCCAAAATCAGATATTCGAAGAGCATAGCCCAGCATTATCTCTTGATTCCCTCGGATTTAAGAAAATCCAGCCATTGGATCTTGAGAAGGGAGAGATTGAAGAGGATTCGGTGAGTACGAGTCCGTTGAAGATTAAGAAGGAGAGGGTTGGAAGGGAAAATGGTTCGGCCCCTGGCCCTGCCAATGCTCTGGCACCAGTCACTGCCCCTGCCCCAAGCTCTACAGACCCCCCTCTCAGTAACTCAACCTCTCAACTGACCATCAACACCTTTTACTCCGCAATTTCTGCCGAGTCTACTCAGTCAAAAATACTCGATTCAGATCAGGAGAGTCTAGGAGAATTCAAATCGTCGTCTAATATTCCGTCAGTGCTGGCAGGTGCTCACTCTCTGCCTGACCACTCTCTTCCTGACCGTACACTCTCAAATACCCACGAACCGGACCATACAGTGACAGATTCTGGAGCTTCAGCTGCCTCAGCCGCCTCAGCTCCCTCTGCTGCCTCTGCAAATACCACTCTCGACACTGTAACTCTCCTTGAATCAGGGCAAGACTCGCTCGCTCTGCAAGAACCTCCCCCAGTTCAACTCCCCTCCAAATTCCTGCCATTAAACTCCGATTTCTTCAAATCAAACAAACATTCCTCGCTGTTCACCTCCAAAACTCATCTGTCCTCCTTCTATGGGGAATATAATGACGGTTATTTAGAAGATGTGCAGCCTGAGACCGATGCTGACCTGACTCCGATCGTTCCAGGCTTCAAATTCGATGCTCATCGCACTGAAAACCTCGATAAAACTCCAGTTTTGGGCCAAGATGATCCAAATAAGACCCCTCTTGTTGGCCAAAGCTCCAATTTCTCTCCACAACAAATCAAGACCAGCCCAATTACCCCTGCTACTTTAAAGAAAACCAATTCTACAGCCAGTTCGTCAGGTGGTCGTTTCTTATCTAAATTCCGTAGGAAAATGAAGGGTCATAATCGTGGAGTGAGTGTTAATGAGA
Organism: Nakazawaea peltata; assembly: GCA_001599355.1. NCBI lineage: Eukaryota > Fungi > Ascomycota > Pichiomycetes > Alaninales > Pachysolenaceae > Nakazawaea > Nakazawaea peltata. Next base: position 1,044,698 of record BCGQ01000003.1, read on the forward strand.
GTTTAGTGAGTGATAAAGATGATCTTACGTCTATGGATCATGATGCTGCTGCTGCCGAGGCTGCTGCTGCTGCTGCTACAGCAGGAGAAGCCACCACCTCTCCTGATCAAAATTCAAGTATAATAAGCCATCAAGAATATCAAGATTATGCTCAACTGGTGTCTCCACCACCTGTTCCTGCTGAAAATGAACCTCCAATTGATGAGTTTTCGTTTGTAAATCCGGCTGGAATCTCTGGTTTACAGCTGCTGTCTTCGGCTTCTCCCGATGGAGTTTCGGTGGTCTCAACGATCGAACAAGGAAGCACAGCGACGGTGAGAGATGAGAGGTCGGTGGATGATTTATATCAGAGTTCTGCTGCTGCTGCTGCTGGAGCTGCTGGTGTTGGATCTCTCGGTTCCCACCTGCAAATCACCCGTTCAGATCTCCCAGAATCAGATACTGAACAATATCTGGACCCAGATGAAATCCAAATCGAAAATAACGGCTATCAAGTTGGTATAAATTCCAAAGCTGCCTTGAAATTGTCTCCAGTGCGTCCTTCCAAGAAGACAATGGACTCCCAGTCGATCAAACAACAGCTCATCAAGTCTCCAAACGAACTCAATAAAGACATTTTCGAGGATTTCAGACTCCAGCCAGACACAGGATCTTCATCCAACTTCTCAGGACTCCCGTCTCCACAAACTAACAGTATCAGTACAGCTCAATTGGACAGATCTGGACTTATCTCCCCAGCAGATTCGACCTTCTCTTCAACCAGTGAAAAACGTCATACTCAGGTCAAATTATTGAATAGAAGTACCTACTCTAAAGGTGATATCAAACTGCAAAATGTCCACCAACAGCTGTATGAACAGCAAAGACTGCTTCAAAGGTCTCTGTCCCGTCAACCTTCGCTTTCCCTGTCTCAAATGCTCGTAGAAGAAGAGCCTTTGAACGGCTCCAATAGAGACTCTCAATTCCCTTCCGACAAAGGAATCCTCAACCAACACGTTTACGATAAATATCGTGATCAACCCGACGTAATTCGAGAATTGGAAAGTACAGAGGACGACAATTATGCTCGTCTTTTCCTCACAGCGACTCATGCCTTCGATTCGAGTTCTCTTGAATCTCAAGATGAAGCTGCTAGATGTCTCTCCTTCCGTAAAGACGATATCGCTTTCATTCATGATATCTCCGAATCTTCAGGTTGGGCAGAAGTCACTTTACTTTCGTACAAAATCGAGACCGGTTGGGTCCCTCTTAACTATTTCAAACCAACGATTGACGACGACGATAAACAACCATTGTTCTTACTCTTCAAATCAGCCGGGAATTTCCTCTCCAACCGTCAAAATAGACCAGTTTATTCCTCCAGAACCGGTGAATTGAAAGGTTACTCCTTCTCATACTCAACTATCGATAAAATCACCGTTGGTGTAAAGTATTTCCTCTCTGAGATCAACTGTCTCAGCTCTAAAAACGAAACCGTCTACCTCTCCTCGATTATTCGTGAAGTCAGAAAGAAATTGCTCCAAGATTGGCATATTTTAAGACAAAAGTCACGAGACTACGTAGGTACAATGAACCTTTCCAAAATTGAGTTGTTGGAATTGTTGGTTTACCAGGTCCTTATGAAGCTGATTATGTTTGCCAACATCTGGAAGTCGGAGAATGTATATAAAACTCGTACGAATTTGAGTCGGTTCAAATTCACCCATAAAACTGCTCCTAAATTGACCTCTCTGCCCCCTCTTAGGGACAGAATCAAGGAAGATTTCACTATCTTTGTCTCGTATTTCAGCTTGATCATCGGTAGAATGGACTTGATCGAGCATAATATCACCGGGATCAATCTTTTGAAGATTATCAACGATCAGGTCGATCTTTTGTACGAGGATTTCCTGTTTGTCTTGTCGGAGGCTTCTAAAATTGTCAATAATACTTCGTATTTGCAGTATTTGGAGTCATTTGAGGGCATAATTAGGGAATTTGATCATGATTGTGAGAATTTGTTGGTTATGACGAGAAGGGAGTATTCCAAGGGAGGGAATTCTGGTGCTGGTGCCGTAGTTTCTGCCGGAGCTGGTGCCCCATCTACCGATCCTACTTCCCAAGCCTACCTCTACACTCCGGCCGGTCGTAAACTCTTAGAAACCTCTGCTCAACTGATCATGATTCTAAATAAAATTATAGGTATAGAAGTAGTCCTCTCTCGTGAACGGATCAAGACCAAGATCGATAACTACGAGTATATAGATTTCCAGAAACATAAAATCGATGCCTCGGACTTCATCGAACAACTGTCGATTGGATTATTGGAGTCTAACAAATTCAATAAGCAGTTGAGGAATGCCAAAGGTGTCAATTCCAAAGCTAAAGCTGCTGCTTCTGCTCGTGGTAAATCTAACAGATTCTCGGTATTCAGAAGTGGTAATTCCGACTCACTTATGCTTACTCCTGAAGGTGTGGATTTGCTTAGTGGAATGTTGAGTCCAGCTGCTAAAGACTCACCAGATTCTACTTCTTCCCCATTATTCAACAAGGGAGAATTCCTGGCTCTTGAAGATGATTCAGGTTCGGGTGACTTGAAAGAGAACCCATATTATGTAAAGAACGTAGCTAATGAGATCATTAAAGACGATAATGGTGTCTTAATAGGATCCTCATTCAAGGGACTTGTTTATTTCTTAACTAATGAACTCGAAGAACCAAGTCAACTCTTTGTCTCGACTTTCTTCTTGTGTTTCAAGACCTTTGCCAGCGGAGATGATTTACTTGATCTGTTGATCTCCCGTTTTGGTGTTCAAGAAGGTTCAGAGACTGCGGGATTGTCAGAGATTCGTCTTAAAAATAGACGTAAATTGGTCTTGAAGACAATCTCCATTTGGATCTCTTCATATTGGAGTAGAAAAGATGATTTCAAATTACTTCCAAAGTTGATGAATTTCTTGAACGAATATGCTTCGGATCATTTACCATTGGAATCTCTTTCGGTCATTAAATTAGTAGCTACTGTGATCTGTCAACGTGGAGAAGATCATCAATTAGTAGATCGTCTGTTATTGCCTGATGATGAACCCCAAGATAAACGGTTCTCCACCATTATGATGTCCATGGATGACGATGGATATGATTTAACTGTAAGCCGTAGTAATGAGTCGCTTAACTCGCTCGCTAGTTTGTCTTCTTCGGCAATGACTCGTTCAGAACTCAACGAAATCGACTCCGCATTCTCTTCTTATCGTACTTATGTTGGTCCTCAATGGAAACCACATAAGGGTTTAGAAGACATGGTTTCCAATTGGTATCATGTCCGTAATGTAAGGTTGAGATTCCCTCCTAAATCATTACTGTTGTTGGATGTTCAGTCGATCGATTTCGCCAAACAATTGACTTTGATCGAATCCCATTTGTTCAACAGTATCAAAATCAATGAGTTGTTGAATGAGAACTTCACTGAGAAGAAACTTCATTTGAATTTGTCTCCTAATGTCCGTAAATCTATCTTGTTCACTAACTCGTTGAGCGAGTATGTGTTGGAGACCATTTTACAACCTGAGATTGTATTGAAGCAGAGGGCTAAAGTAGTCACTAAATGGTTGAAGGTGGCCTTGCATTGTTTCAATTTGCGTAATTTCAACTCTTTGGCTTCGATTATGACCTCATTACAGAGTTTCTTGATTTCTAGATGTGTCAAGATCTGGGCCTTGGTCACCCCTAATTATAAGAAGTTGTATGAGAAATTGATTCGTGTCGTTCAACCAGATAAAAACTATTTGATCTACCGTCAGAATTTGTACAACTACTTGAACGATAAAGATCAGAATATCGTTCCATATTTGAACTTATTCTTGCAAGATTTGACCTTCATTATGGAAGGAAACTCTAACTACCGTAATGCCAAAACGTTCTTGAACCAGAAGTTGATCAATATCGATAAATATTTCAAGATCACAAAAATTTTGGGTGATTTACAGAAGTTACAGAAAGAATATAGAGCTCCAATCCCTGCTTCCAACTCAAGTAATGATATGAAGAGATCCACTTCATCTTCCAAAATCAGAAGATCTTTGTCAAGATTGTCGTTGATCTCCAGTAATAGCAGTTTCGACCTTGGAGCTTCCTCAGAGGTTACAGATATTCCTTCTTTACAAGAGTTGGTCTTCTTAGAGTTATTGAGAGTCAGACAATTGAATCTCTTGGATGACGACAGATCATGGAAATTGAGTTGTTTGATCCAACCAAGAGAAGTATAGTATGTAATAAGTAGATAATGAATGTTATACTTTATGTTAAGATTATTTATGTATTGTGGAGTCCAATTAACAGATCACCTCTATTTTCAAAACTGCTGAACGGGATATTTCAACCTTTTTTATTTGAAATCTAACCCCCAATTCTGCTCAAAAACCCCTATTTTAAGAATTTAAAGTCGTGCACTCCTAATATATACTGATTAGGATGTATATTACGTAATCTTCACCTTCTAACAGTTTATTCCTAATATTATATAGTACAAATTAACGATGTAATTATCCCCTTCTCACTTTTTATAACCCAGCTCGACAACATCACGGACCAATATTCCCGTCAGGGCATCTACATCTGCCTTATTTAAATTATCCATAGCCATAAATCCACAATTCCATTCCTTGGCTAATTTCTTCCCTTCCTCTATAAGTTTGGGGCTGGAAAGTTCCGAGTCACTGTGAGTGCAAATGATCACAATTGGAGGAGCATGGAACGAGTCTGGTTTCTTTAACTTCTTTTCCAGTGATTGTTTCTTCCAGAGTGATTTCACACTGTAAACGAATGAGAATACATCCCCTTCTCCTCCAACTTCCCATCCAGCCTTATATGTGTTGTATTCCCTCCAGGCATCGTCTAATATCTGTTTCATATCCTTGAGTAAATCGAGTGGAGACAGCTCCGGTATTATTTGAGCCGACTGTGGACTAGACTGTTCTTCGTAACCTGGAGGATTAAATGATGGAACTGCGCTGTATACGAAGAAATACCCATCAATTTTACCGTTCAAATCATGAGCTCCACTGGCAACAATCAATGGTTTCAGAGAGTGGTCTCTGCGAGGTTCATTCAGTAAGTTGTGTAACACATCGGCAGACAAATTGATATCCAACGAAGCTTCTAAGAAAGGAACTACTTGATCAGGATTGAAAGGTGGAGTATCAATAAGCTCCAAGAACACAGGGGAGATCCTGAACTGGCTAACTGTCTCAGTTGATGAAGAAGCCCCCGAACCTGCAGAGACGGTAGAATTGTTAGTGGCAAGTGGGGAAAGTCTGTCACTGCTGAGTGTTGTCAGAATGTTTTCCCGTACTTCTGCAATCTCATAAAACGGGTTCTTACCCAACTTCTTAGGTTTAGTGGCACCGGAGCTGCTGCGATGCGAACTACTGCGATGAGCTGCCGCCTTCTGAACTTGCATTGTCCTCAGAGATGCACTTTCAAGAGTGTTTGAGCTCAAAGCAACTCTCTCATCTTGGATAACAGGTGTCAAATCTTTCAAATCCAAATATTCATTCAAAATTAACTGAGCCAATACCGAACTTGGCGACCATTCAAGCAACGTGGGTGTGGATTTTAACGTGGGATAATAAGTCTCGGTGAAATTTCCAAGCGTGAGAGCCTGAATAAATGTCGATTTACCAACTTTGGAATCGCCCAATAAAGCTATCCTCAAAGGTTTATCATTCTTAGGCTTCATTAAAAACTCCTCTTCTCCTCTCATCATCTTCTCAACCTTCTTCTCAACCTTTTCACCGTTCTCCTCACTTGAGCGCTTCCTCCTTCCTTTTATAGTCTCCGCTTCTTCTTCTCTCTTTTCGCGTTTATTTCTTTTTCCTTCCAAAATTTTTCCAAATCAGGTAATAACGGTGACGATGACGATGAGCCCCCGTACTAAAATTAGGGGAACACATAGCGAAAATGCCTAAGGTTGCTGGTGGAATTTAATTTTTTGCTTGTTATTATTGCTATCGGTGTAGCTGAAGCTCTTCGAGGCGCAAGAGGCTAAATAGGGGCGGGATGGAACTGGTGGAACAATAGAATCAAGGCGGTGGAATGTTGATTTCGCAGCTATCCGTGATTGTTATTTTTTGTCAGATAAGACTTTTGACATTAGTTCCTCTTTTGTTTGTTACGCTACTCCGGTTCTGATCTTAGTGCACTTATTTTACATACTGCGCCTTCTCTGCATAAGGGGTTTTGCATCTCAAGGCTTGCACGTTTTGACTTGATAGGAAGATGATACATTTCAGATTGCTCAGGTTTATTGACTAACTATTTCACCAGGTACTCAAATATCTGTCTTTGGATCTACTCCATCCTTGTGTCTTGATTCTACTCCAAGTTCTTACTGTTATTACTATGAAATTCACTAAATTTACCTAAATATAGTTTGCATATTTCACGGATAAATCCATCATGCCACCAGTCTAACGGATCAGACTATATTTTCAAGTCGCAACCATCAGATTCATAATATTTTCCACTTATCTATCTCTTATCTATAATAATTTCTCCTGATCTTCTTCCGTCAACCGAGGATCGGTCCCGCGTAGTATAGAGAGCAATCGCCAAAAGTTTCCGACTCCCTGCATTTTTTTTTTTTTCTACTATCCTTAGAGAAAAAAAGAAAGGAGGATAATTTTTAGTGTGATTTCAAACGGAGAGGACAGGGGATAGTAGCTGAAAGTTATGTACAGAAGATGGTTCTCCTCTCCAAGGCACTTCAGTAGAAGTCCTATTACTTTATAAACTTCTCTGAACAATGCTTTTTCCCTTGTTTCTGTTGATTGAATATCTCTTGAATTTATTTATATTAGATATATAACTGATAAAACGTAAAATCTAATGGAGCTTGAAGAACCTTAAAGAAAAATTTGAAAAAATATTATGTTGCGTAGTATAAATGAGTGTCTTGGATCTCAATATTATATTAAGCTAGACAGCACTATTGCGAGAGGGCAAGCGGACAGACCGTTAGTGTGAACCTTAGAATAAACAATCTTCTTGTAATTTCACTTCTTCAAAAACCCATAAGTATTCTCCCTTTCCTACATCTAAATCTGAGCAAAGTACAAAAACGATGTCGCACCCCGAAATTTTAAATAAATTAAATCTTAGCCACCTGTTGTTGGTCGATTATAGTTGATGATAAACAAGAGAAGTATAAAATGTCGGAATTCGAACAAAAGATCGATGCTTTAAGGTATTCTCCGATTTAAGAATCTCCAACTGAAGCTATACTAGAAGATTGGTTCGGTTACTCGAGTTGGAAAATCCTCTTTGATAAGGATGCAAAACTGATCAGTCATGACTTATCGCTGTACATGGAATCCGGAAAGTTTCCCCATGTCTCTGATGACGAGAAACAGACCGCTCTATACAATGCTGCACTTGATGGGGCCGTCATGAGGCTTATTATTCGGTCTGTATCTCCCGATTTATATGTGGATCTGAAGATGTTTACTGGACTTCATGGATATGAGTTATTAATGTATATTATCAAGGAGTATATCGAATTTGACCTTCGTGACCTTGTTTACATGTTGAAAAGGTACTCAGATCCAAGACTTCCCTTCGAAGAAAAAATTCCTATCTTTGAGCTTTTGAAGCACCCGGGTCTGAACCATTGTATCTTCTTAGCTGTTGTTATCCCAGATCAAGATCTTGATAGTACCATCTACAAGTTGGTTTATTCCGGTAAGACTGTTCACAATATTACTCTGGCTGACGTTTATCTCTCTATTTCTGATCTCTCCAGATCTTATCTGCGGAGGGATTATAATTTCAGCTCGGTTCCCCAAGCTGCTAAGCCAATCTGCTCATAGACAAGCCAGCCACGGCAGCCTCGGGACAGGGGCCCTTACTTTGGTAGATAATGACTCTCTTACAGGTCCCTGCTGGACAGGTTGAATTATTGAATTTTGATACTAAGCTACACCTGGGGTCTCAAAAGGCCTAGAAGGAGATTCCAATATAGTAGAGTAATAAGTTAAGGTAAGACTTCAAAGCCTAAGAATATATGTACTGGTGGAACACAAGCTTGATACTTGAGATTATAAATCAATCTAAAATTCTAATAGACTGGAAACCATACTAAATATCTAACAATATACAAACTGATCTTCCTTTCAGACTCATAAATACTAGATAAATAAGTAAATCTGATTACAATAAATCTTATTGCACGAGCCCCTTTTCACGATAACCAAAGGATACATAAGTAAGTAGGCAAAAAAGTTATAATAACAGAGCAAACTATCATTTCTTCAAAAACGTCTATCTCTTTTCTCTAAGAATAAAAATCGTGACTGACTCTCAGAAGTTCTTACGGTCCATTGAATGACAGAATAAATGCATTCCCTTAGACAAGCCATGTAGGTAATAGGCTAAAGCTTTTAGGAGCGAGGCCTTTGAAAATACTAAGTCTGGAAGATCAAACACTACAGCATCATACTTGTTCGCCAAATGAGATAAAACACTAAAATCAGTAGCCACCTCCTCACAGAAATGACATACCTTCCTTGTAGATTAAAATGATGGCGCTGACAATCCCTTAACATATCACATCATCCTTTGTCGTAGAATGAAACGTAGGAATACGTTTATTGGAGTCGTACTAATATACTCGATTGGCTACATATCCTATCCATTAAATAAACGAGATCAGGCTGGAAACTCAGAGACTCAGAGGATCCAATGATCCCAGAGCTCTAGGTACTCGACTAGAGATTACAAAGATACATTAGTTGACCAAGTGCGACCAAGTCAAGGTGGAATTGCAGATCATGATCCAACAGACATGTGCGTGTAGTCCCGTAACTTTTCAGTACAGCACTTACCAGGAGATTGCAATATAACAACGTTCTAGGTCTGGATAACGTTAACTTTTCTGTGCCCCAACTTTTCACAAAAATGACCTAAGTGAAACCCAGAAGATACTGAGCAGACTACGCGCTCGACCACGTCACCCTCTCAACGAAACACGTCAAAGGATTATCGGGGAATGTTCTCATCATTTGAACACTACACTGTCTCTGACTACTGAGACTGCCAATAAAACAATGATCAAACTACAAAATCTTATTGATTTAAATTCAATTGCCCGTTAGCTAACTTTCACTACAAAAACATTACCACAAGGTTTGAAAATTAACTAAACTGAGTAAACAAAGAGTCAAAACTTCAACAATGCTATATGTATGGAACATACAGCTTCAAGGAGAAGCACAGACAACTACCAGAACATATACACCTACTGAAGACTTTGAGAGAAGTTCGACATTCTTATTTCTCATATTTATTTGTGTTCATGGCTTAAAATTCATAAACTAATAAAACAAACTTACTGCCTCGGGAGCATCGTGTAGCAACCCAACTGATACGCACCTCCTGTGTTCCGAGGACGATTCAAACAGTATACAACAATGACAAAGAGATGCTTCCACTAGAACTCGTAGGCTTATCATGTCATCACATACACTCTGTCTTCAATTTCTGTCTTATTGCGATAAAATTTGTTACTTCAAACTCAAAAACTAACAAAAGGTTCTTGAAAAAGAGACAACAGTTCACAAATCCAAGAATATGCCTCCTTGGACGACATCATAATGCATCTAATGGATAATGATGCTCATACAGTCCTTCCATCTGCCCCATACTACAGTCACTTATGTTCATTTTATCCATTCGTAGTTATATGGCCTCTTCAAACGTTTTTTCATTACAAAATTTACTTAAATGTGGAAACAAAAGAAACCAGATCCTTCCTCACTCATTCTCCAGGCGTATCTCAGTGGAATGCATTTGTCACAATTATTTGTATGTTCGAGGTGAAGTGTTGGGAAATACAAGAGATGTTTTACATTAATTAGGCCGTTTATATTTCCTCAAGATGAGTAGTACTTTGATAATAATCTAATCTACTCGCAATCAGCCTGTTTCACTCAATTCGAGCGCTCACTCTAGCTGTACAATAGCGGTGTTCAACATTCAGGTCGTGGATGTGGACCTGTCATGACTTGAACTATTGTAATCAAGTTCTGTTCTTTTTATAGAGTTTCAAAGGTGTTTGTTGATAAGGATGACATTAAAAAAACTTTTAAGGAGAATAAAAACAAAAGTGACACGGGCGCTCCTCGAAAGAGATATTACTACATGTGGCAGCTTCTATTACTGCTCATTAATGGTCAATGGTACTCCCAGCACTCCGGGTCAGCTTGGAACTGTGGGATGGTTTGGTATCGGATCTTTTGTACTATATCATTCTTCGGGAATAATAAATTTTAATTTAGTAAGGTAAGACGATAAAGGTATCTATTTACGTTAATTGTTTATATAGAGTCTGAAGAGCGGTAGCGATTACTACTCTCTTATTTAGGTACTTTAGAATCGAATACTAGCGAGCCAGTAGCTGTTAGCACGGTTCAGAATGTAAAAGAAGAGGTATAGTTCCATTGCCATCATAAAACATACTCTTGGGCTCCAAAACTACACAATTAACGTTATGAAAACTATTATAGGAATCGATTAGAGAGAAAGGAGAGTATAATACAGCGATGGGTGAGAGCCCTTAGGCCCTCGAGGATGAGTCGGTAACAAGGACCAATATCTGGCTGTGCTAGCATGCTTTTGAGAAATTTACACAGTACCAGGCTACTTCTTGTCAAGTTTATCTTGTTTTCATTTTCGAATAAGTCAATGTGGGAGTTAGTTCACTGCGCTGTTTTGATGTTCTATGTTTTCGTATAATGCTCGTGTGAACTTGGTCTAACTGCTATGCCCCAGGTGCAAGAGGATGATCCTTGTCGGCAACCAGGAGTAATAAGTATCCTATATATATGTACTTAGCTGCTCCAATCATAGAATATTCATTTCGGGAAATTAGAATAATTCTTGGCTGATGATTTCAAATTCCACGAACTGAAGCAGTCTTCTGTACTATATAGCGTCCTTCTTGAAATGAAGAAGTACTTGGCTGATCGTCGTTACTGTCACGCTAACCTCTTTTTAGTCTATGCTTTGTACTACAACACAGGCAGTAAGCCGAACCAATTCTTTTTTTGTCTAATATAATAATCTAAAACAACCAGACAATCTACTACAAGGGGAAAGGATAGCCTTAAAGCTCCCCTTATAAAAGCTATCTGGCCACCCCTAACCAAATTCCGCATAACTCTTTTCGAGATCCTCACATCAGCTATTACGAGAGATAAAACACATTGGAGTATTGATAGGCCTTTAATATGAGGGGTTTGAGTTGACAAGGGAACCGCAAAAAAATGAGATACCCAGAGAAGGCTAAACACCCTATCACCATTTACAGCGTCAGGGACCAAGAAAGCGGCTACATGGATAATAAAATGTGTGGGTGTTTTGACATAATATCCGATTCATATATATAATGCTTGGGTCTGTAGGTGCGAGGATTTATCGAAGAGACTCGCTGATCGTATCAATCCCTTGATTGGGAGAATAACTTTACCGTAGTTCCTTTTTTTTAAGCACCCCCCACCCCTCTTTTTTTCGTAAAATGCAAACGCAAATGCGACCCTCCAGACCTCAATCTTTCAGGGGTGTGTACCTCAGAACCCCAAGCCCAAAATCAAACTCCAAACATCTTGATTATTCACATAGTCATATCCAGGTATAAGGCATCCTGTCACAACTCAGAAATATTTTAAGCGATTTATGGTTTAGTACAAGAAATCAGGTCTCTTATAATCAGGCAACTTGTTCCAGTGAGTTCATTTCTAGTTCATGATATATAATTTATATTACAATATCAGAGGATCAACATGAAACAAAACCTTTTCATTAAAAAACAATGACAGTATAAAATGGAAACAAGCGGTCTTGAATATTCCAAGTATCAGTCTTCCTTTATACAGCTGGAGTGAATAACTTTCAGGCTCTCATATTTATGATAAGAGCTTGCCCTTGACAAATAAACTGTCATGTGACTTGAAGGGGTGAACAGTGCATGGTTAAACCTGCAGGCAAGAATCTTTGTACATTTTTACAAAGGGAATCAGGAAAAGCAGTGACTTTGATTCGGAGAAGACAAGAAAAGAAACGATGAAAACTAAAATAAAAAATTGATTCCAGGAAGTGGGAGGCCGAGTTATACGGATCAGCGATCTACCTAGCAGGGCAGTAGAGCTGCGAGCCATTATAGAAGCAGCTGCTGAACATGACTGCAAATCAAAGGTTACTGATCACTGTGAATTTGGAGAAGTCGTTTTGCGGTGACTCGTCATTTCTTCAAGATTCTGAAAGGGTCTCGATTTAAAAAGCGGACGTCGGTTGGCTTATAGAGTGGGGATAGGCATTCTTTGGTACTAGGCTTAAACATGAAAAGCCTCTAGGCAAGATCACATGTATTGAGATAGCTCCTTACATACCAGAGCAGCCGTTGGCAACCAAATCTAGACTACATGTAATCCTTGTGAGTGAAAATTTTTAGGAATCACTGCCCGTTAGAGGAAGGGCAAAAAATTAGTGTAAGGGGTCTCGATTGGGATATATGTGCGCACTCTATCTTTTCCTAAATAGGAAAACATATTGCGAAATGTGTGAAATGTAGTCCTGAATAGGCAGAAATTAAGATCCACTGGCCAAATGCAGCGAGCGGAAAACTCAAAGCAGCTCGTAAAGGGCAAATTAATCGTTATGAAAAGAAAAGAGAAAATTTTCACAAAGGCAGGGTGATCCGGTACAGCGATTATGTGATCCACCTACCATCAGGTAAGCAGTGTAGTGGTCAATTCTTATTGGATGATCATGCATTACCTTTGTCCCACACAGGCTAACAACCAGTGGCGGCAAAAAAGATTGTAGCGACTTATTGTTTCCTTGGTCCACATTCGGCTTGAGGCGAGTCCCCCAGTGAAGCCAGACGTTTTTTCAACTTGGACTAATTGATGAAACATTAGGTACTGGTGTCGACAGCACTCTTAGCATTGTTGAAAGATCAATTGCCCTAGATTTAGTGAATAGAAAGCTAAATTAACGACAATTCGGGTAGCACCTCAACTATTGCCCGATCTCTTTCACACTACTCTTGAAAAATAAAATAGGTGCACAGAATAAAAGAAAAAAGAAAAGATAGAGAGACGCTCACAATGTGCGCTACGTAAGTTGAGGTCTAGAACTGCTCAAAAATTTTTTCGTACGCATGTAATTTAACATAAAGGGCATATGACGTTGATTTCACCTATTTTTCTGTAAGGCAAATGGGGCACACCGGATCTAAGCAGTGAAAAACTGCCCCACCTTGGCTGCCCTTGAAAAATTTTTTGTATCTTAGTATTCTCGCCTATTGTTTCGGCATGCATGATTTGTTTATGGTTTACTCCTTGGAGGAAATTACAAACAGTCGAGTGTTGCACCCGGATTATAAATATATTTCGTAATCCTCAAATCAAAGAGCCATGCAATTAATTTAGCCTAAACTTCATATCGTTTGTCACTCATTCCAAACTTTGTTCACTAGACACCAACTATTAGTCGTTCATTCATTCCTTATTATAGTTTTTGTTATATTTGAAACCACATTCCTTTGAAATTATTTGATATTTATTCACAATGAAGAGTGCTACTGTTTTGACTACTTTGGCTTTGGCCGCCTTGATTTCTGCCGCTCCATTCGAGCACCTGCACCACTTGCACAAGAGAGATGCTGCTGTTAAGATTGTTACTGAGGTCGTTTGGGTTGACCAAAACGGTAACATCGTTACTCCAACTACCACTGCTGCTGCTGCTACCACCACTTCCTCTACCGAGGAGGCTGCTGCCGCTACTACCACCTCTTCCTCTTCTTCCACCGAAGAGACTGCTGCTGCCACCACCACTTCTTCCTCTTCCTCTTCCTCCACCTCTTCCACCAAGACCTCTACCACCCTGGCTTCCACCAAGACCTCTTCTTCTTCCTCCTCTTCATCTTCTATCGACGGTGACTTGAGCGACTTCGAAGACCCAAGTGAGACTTTTGAGGATGGTACCATTCCATGTTCCGAGTTCCCATCTGGTCAAGGTGTTATTGCCTTGGACTGGTTGAACTTCGGTGGTTGGGCTTCCATTATGGACGAGGACGGAAACACCTCCTCTTCTTGTGAGGATGGTTACTACTGTTCTTACGCTTGTCAAGCCGGTATGTCTAAGATGCAATGGCCATCTGAACAACCAGCTAACGGTATCTCTGTTGGTGGTTTGTTGTGTAAGGACGGTTACTTGTACAAGAGTAACTCTGAGTCTGACTACTTATGTGCTTGGGGTGCTCAAACTGCCAAGGCTGTCAGTGAGATTGACCAAGGTGTTGCTTTGTGTAGAACTGACTACCCAGGTTCTGAGAACATGGTTGTTCCAACTTGGTTGTCTGCTGGTGGTTCTAAGCCAATGTCTGTTGTCGATGAGGACTCTTACTACACCTGGAAGGGTGGAAAGACCTCTGCTCAATACTACGTTAACAACGCCGGTGTTTCTATTGAGGATGGTTGTATCTGGGGTGATGACTCTACTACTGTCGGTAACTGGGCTCCAGTCGTTATGGGATCCGGTGTCACTGGTGGTATTACTTACTTGTCCTTGATTCCAAACCCTAACAACAAAGAGGCTCCAAACTACAACGTCAAGATTGTTGCTGACGATGGATCTATCTCTGGTGAGTGTTCCTACGTTGACGGTTCTTACAACGGTGACTCTACCGATGGTTGTACCGTTGCCGTTTCTGGTTCCTCTACCGCCAAGTTCGTTTTCTACTAAGCGTCCTGAACTTGGAATGATCGAATGGTGTGCATAAAGGCTAAGTGAAACAGAAGCAGTACATATCTCCCCTCACGCAGCCTTGCGCATGCCCTCAATCGTTAATGATGATGTCGTTAGATTTATCTTCCTCAAAGAGATCAAGTCTAGCGGCTTGTTTATGTTATTGGTTTTCCTCTTTTAGACCATATGGGGCTTATTATCTTTTCTGTTTGCTGTTATTATTGTTTCAGAGCGTTCCTTTTTTTTCTCTATTGTATTACCAAAAAGTATGGTTTGGATGGCAATTTTATGATACCCGACCCGAATTTCACTCATCATTTGAACACTAACGTACTTTGTTGATATGGGTCTATTTTTTTTTTTTAGGAAACTTTAAAAGTCAAATAAATATTTTTATTTAATTGTTGATTGTAGGATGAAATAAAGGGTATTTTAAAGGGGTGTAAAGGGGGTGGGCGATGAGAGGGATACGAAGCTCAATGGCCAGATATTGGCGATTCAGTCAAATACCTAAGGCCAATTTGCGAACTTCGCTTCAGCTCGTCTACTATTTAGCCACTATTGAACAATAAGAATCTCTATTATTTCTGTTGTTTGATATGTGAGCCCCAATAGCTTCAGATTGTCTAATAGTCTGACTCAGCGGTTTATTATCCTCAGTTCAGGTTGAGGTTTCACATAAGTCGTGAATAAATTCTCAAAAAAATGAATGAAAAATTAGAAACGGGATAGCGAGAATAGTCGTGCATTTACACCCTAAATATCTCGGCAACTTCCGCTGGCTCAGGTGGTGCTTATTGTGTGCGCTTAATATGTCGGCAAGAACAGAGTCAAAAAATCATAGAGGAGCAGATCAAATTTTGCAGGAAGAAATAAGGGGAAACAAGCACAGGGGTTACTTAAATTCCACATATTTCACCACCATTAACTTAATGAGGTGGCGACGACTTCAAAAAGTGGTCCAAGTAACAAGTTTCTATTTCTAAGATCGCCTCCTCCATTCAACAGGATACTTGCCTAATTTCTTCCTTGCATCTCTTCTCTGTCTTCCCTGTGCTAAAATTGATTTTTTTCATTGAGGGTTTTTTTGACTCTGTTCTCTCCCACCAAAAAACAGTCATTCTTTCATTATGGTATATTTATTGGGGGATCGCAAAGAATTTTTTTCAGTCCTTCTTTTGTTTGGATTTTAACAACGTAACTAACAGTTCGTTCGTTCATTAATATAAACATTGAAAGATGGCTGACGTAGTTTTGGGTGCTCAATGGGGAGACGAAGGTAAAGGTAAATTGGTCGATTTGTTGTGTGACGATATCGACGTTTGTGCCAGATGTCAAGGTGGTAACAATGCTGGTCACACCATCGTTGTCAATGGTATCAAATACGATTTCCACATGTTGCCTTCTGGTTTGGTTAACCCTAAGTGTCTTAACTTGATTGGTTCCGGTGTCGTTGTTCACTTGCCATCGTTCTTCGAGGAATTAGAGAAGTTGGAATCCAAGGGTTTGGATTGCAGAGACCGTTTGTTTGTCAGTTCTAGAGCTCATTTGGTCTTTGACTTCCATCAAAGAACCGACAAGTTGAAGGAGCTGGAGTTAAGTGAAGACAAGAAGTCTATTGGTACCACCGGTAAAGGTATTGGACCAACTTACTCCACCAAGCTGTCTAGATCTGGTATCAGAGTTCATCACTTGACCTCTGATGAGCCAGAATCTTGGAAGGAGTTTGAATTGAGATTGGCTCGTTTGATCGACACCAGAAAGAAGCGTTACGGTGACTTCGAATGCTCTTTCGACGAGGAGCTTGCCAAGTACAAGGTTCTCCGTGAAAAGATCAAGCCTTTCGTTGTTGACTCTGTCGACTTCATGCACAAGCTGATCGCCGACAACAAGAAGATCTTGATCGAAGGTGCTAACGCTTTGATGTTGGATATCGACTTCGGTACTTACCCATATGTCACCTCTTCTAACACTGGTATTGGAGGTGTCTTGACCGGTTTAGGTCTTCCTCCATCTCTGATCAAGAACGTTTACGGTGTTGTCAAGCTGTATACTACCCGTGTCGGAGAAGGTCCATTCCCTACCGAGCAATTGAATGCTGACGGTGAGAAATTGCAAGACATTGGTGCTGAATTCGGTGTCACCACTGGTAGAAAGAGAAGATGTGGATGGTTGGATCTTGTTGTGATGAAATACTCCACCATGATCAACGGTTACACTGCTTTGAACATCACCAAGTTGGATGTCTTGGATACTTTCAAGGAGATCCAAGTCGGTGTCGGTTACACTTACAACGGTGAGAAGCTTCCTTCTTTCCCAGAAGACTTACACAAGTTGGCTAAGGTCGATGTTGAGTACGTCACCTTGCCAGGATGGGAACAAGACATCACTAAGATCACTTCTTATGAAGAATTACCAGAGAATGCTAAGAAATACTTGAAATTCATCGAAGATTTCGTTGGTGTTCCTGTTAAATGGGTCGGTACCGGTCCAGGTAGAGAAAGTATGTTAGAGAAGAAATAAGTTCTCTCCTAGTCTACTGACATTTCATATATCATTTCCTTTATATTATAAACATATATTTACAGATTTAGTCTTTTGCTGATATATTTTCATGTAAGTTGTTTCTTCTTAGCAATGCAGTAGTTGAAGTATGATAATTTTCCTGCCAGAGGGACCCAGTCAGGTAATGAGAGAAGCCTAGAGATACCAGTGCTTTCATCCACATTGATGAACTTATCACATGAAATCAATTCCCAGTCATTATCGACCGCTACAGTATCTGATTTCAAATCTCTGCGCACAACTTGCACCTCATTCTGCTCCAGATCCACATCCTGATCAATATCCACATAGTAATCACAGTCGGCAAAATTGACAATCTTATCAATCTCGAACAAATTTCTATTGTTCATATTTGGAGGAATCAGAGACGTGGAAAGACGAAGCTCCAGAATACTCGAGTCGGATCCAGACTCCACCTCCTTAAAATCACCCGGCAAGATCCCATTGAATCCAGATTTGATAAATCTTAAGCGTTGGTGCGGCTGAAGGAAAAACGAGGTGGGGAAATGGTACCATTCTCTTCCTACACATACATTAGTGAATGAGTGACCTGGGTCGGGAAAAACTTCCTCCTGGAGAGACGCATAAACTCTTAAGGGGGCGGAATAATTCTGGACGAGTGATAAGCATCTGGAGATGGATACCAGCAGGATTAAAACCAATAACAAAATCTTTGGGATTTTCGACACCACATTGTATCTTGTGAACCTGGTGACGATGGAAGTCCAGAATTGGTAGAATTGATTCAATTGCAACAGAGATGCCGTCAATATATAAGGGTAAATAGGGTATAAAAATCTCTCTTCTTTATGAGGTTGGGTGAAAAATACCAGAACCCATATGAGCATTGGTGCCGAGACCAAAGTGAATTTGGAAGGTTGCAAGAAAGGCATCAACAGAGCCAAAATCGCCATAACGTTGAAATTGAGTAATAAATTTAAAACGTAATAACTCACAGGTTCTACACCAAAGATATTTGGACCTGTACTTTCATCTTTGTTGAGAACATTGTACAGGACAGCGTTCCATGGAACAATCGTTAATTTGTCATAAGCATATGAATCCACTCCGATAATTATCAGTAAAATAGAAGTTGCAATGATTGCAGAACAAGAACCAAATAGTACGGTTTTCTTGACTCCAGATTGACTCATAACATATAAGATGAAAGGGACCAGAAGAGCCAAAATGAACGGCCAGCCGGTAAGTCCTCCAATACTAAACCAAAACACCAGCTGATATGCTGAAGAGAGGTTTTTATTCTGTTGAAATCTAAGAGCCAGCAGAAGAGCAAAAGTGATACAAGTCATCAGAATAGAAGATGGTAATAACAGAATTGAAGCATGAGACATTCCAGGAGCTACTTGACTGAAAATCAAGTATATGGAACTAACATTCTTACCAAACAGTCTGCGTAATTGGCTCAGTAAAACTAACTCCGAACTAACAGTGAAGAATACAATACATAATCGTAGGAGATAGAACAATTGGACCCCATTCAATCCACTCCATACTCCTAAACGACCTACCAACAGCAACGGAGCCAAAAAACACCATGATCTGATCGAATATTCCGGTGAATATTCCCACGTCTGTTTTCCAAAACCACGTACTAACAAATGGAGAGGATCCCAGTAGTTGAAAGTCTCATCGCAGTCGGAGATGATCCCATTTAGCAAGAAATAAACCCTTAATGATATCAAAGACACACACAAAACTGTTCCTATGGTGAAATTCATTGTGTCAGAGCTTCAGTTCCTGAGATTCAGTTCCTGATCAACAGCCCGTCGATCTGTTGGAAAAGTACACCTGTGAAGACGTGGGATACTTTTCAGATAGCAAATTACGAAATTGAGAGAGAGCATTTTATGAATTATTTAACTAGAGATTGAGGCCTCCCATAGTGGCTCTTAAGTATGGGGTAACTACAAAAAACAGTTCAAGATCAATAGAGAATTGATTGTCAATAAATAAATAAATAATAGATAATAAATAATAAATAATAAATAATAAATAGTTAGTGAATCTCTCCCACCTAATCAAGTTCTAGGCTTAGAATTAGCCTTGTACAAGAAACTGTTCTCATCCAATCTAGTTCCCATTATAGTGGTTTGAGGAGGGTGGAACAGATTTTTGTCATGGTAAGTAGATTCGACTTTCCACCATGGGATGTTTTTCATCAGTTCCAGTTCTCTCTCATAGTGCAGTAAAGTTCTACGAACAACATCTCTGTCTTGTTCCAGTTGTAATAATGGTAACAAGTAAATTCTACTCCACAACTTCTCTCTCTTCAATTCGTACAGTTCTCTGTTACCTAATATGACACGGTAGAACCCATAGGCGGTGATACTACACAAGCCGACGAACCAAACAATCGGCCTGAATCCACGTGATGGCAAGTTTCTTTTCCATTGAATAGGTTCATAACCTCCAATTGGTGGTAAATCCTGCATTTTAAACACCTCTAATCTTCACCTTCTCAATGATTACTTGCTTCTTTTTAAATGATATCCCCACTTTTTTAAAAACTGTATTTTTGGAATTATATACACGACTAATTGTATTTTTTGTTTTAAAGGCACGACCCAGATTACGTGCTTGCACCTGCTGACGCAGAGGCCTCCGTCTAAATTTTTCAGGCCTGCGCTATTGCAGGAGAGGGGGGCTCTTTGATTAGGGTAGAGGAATCAACTCGCTGTTAGAGACATCTATAGATATAGAAGTGATAGAATTAGATCATGAGAACTACTGAATTGAGTACTAAGACTGAAGTAGAGTCATTTTTGGACAAATATGACAACTTTTTGTTCGACTGTGATGGTGTCTTATGGTTAGGAACTCATTTGTTACCAAATGTGGTGGAGACTTTGGACTATTTGAGGTCCAAGGGTAAAAAATTGATCTTTGTGACCAATAACTCGACCAGTTCACGTGAACAATATGTAGCCAAATTCCTGAAATTCGGGATCACCATTCAAAAGAATGAAGTATTTGGATCTCTGTACCTGAGTGCCATCTATGTTGAGAAGATTCTCAAGTTGAGTAAGGACAAGAAGGTGTTTGTATTTGGAGAACTGGGTATTGAGCACGAGTTGCAAGAGGTTGGATACAAGACTATTGGAGGAACTGACCCTGCTTTGGATGTTAAATATTCATTTGATCATCCATATTTACACAACCTTGACCCAGAAGTTGGAGGTGTCGTTGTTGGGTTGACCACCAATTTGAACTACTTGAAGATGGCTGTTACTTTGCAATATTTGCTCAAACCTGACGTTCTGTTCATCCTGACTAACATTGACTCCACTTACCCTAACAAAGGAATGATCTTGCCAGGTGCAGGAACTGTCATCCAGAGTGTCAGCACTTGTAGTGGCCGTACCCCAACTCTGTGTGGAAAGCCAAGTCAAAATATGATGAAACTGATCATTGCCGAACATCAGATCGACCCTGCTAGAACTTGTATGGTAGGAGATCGTTTGAACACCGATATGAAGTTTGGTATCGATGGTGGTTGCGGTACCTTATTGGTATTGACCGGTATCGAAACTGTACTGAACATTGAGAAATATGAAGAGAACTACCAACCATTGTATTACACCAGCAAATTGGGTAACCTTTTCGAGTTGACTAAAGAATAAATTGATATAGATTTTTAAACTATATAGAGCGATTATTAATTAACAGAATTCCACATAACTATCCCATACTCTAGCTGAACACCTACAATCAGTGTGGATGTTCAGAGCCCATCTGGCAGATGATAGAGCGCCTATTATTGTCCAGTACTACTTTCTCTACTATCCCCCTCCTCAACTCCACCATGCATCTCTCCTTTACGTCTCTCCCTTACGTCTCTCTAGAACTCTTCTCCGAAATATTCGCCCAAAATCTCTTTGGTCTTTGTGAATTCCATCTTGCTTGTATTTAACAGATCTTCGATCAAAACGAGCCAACCAGAATTGGTGGTTGGCGGCCCACTCTTTCCAGCAGCGGCGGCCTCTTCTGTCAAATCACCCATCTTCTTGTTTCCATAGTTCTGGATCCTCTCACATTGATGTTGTACTTTCCTCAATCCCAACAGCAGCAGGGAACCTTTCAAATAATGTCCAAGAGACGACAATTTAACAAGTTCTTCATCGGTGGGCGACGAGGCGTCTTCCAGCGATGCAGAAGTCAGGGATGCTTCAGCATCTCCTTCAGACCCTTTACGGGCCTTACAAGTATCTATGATCGTTTCTATCTCCGTATAAATGCCCAACAGTTGTTCGACAAAAGTAGTCACCAAACTCTTACTGAAGCCTTCTTCATCTTCGTCCATTTGGAGCAATTCGCTGAAAATGACCCAATCAATCAAGTCGGAGTGTTGGATGTCGTGAGAGGTCATGGTGTCTCACGAGATGGCGGGATTATTTAATGTGGTTCTGTCTACCTGGGTTCTTATTAAGCAACGAAATTTAGTTCGAGTTATGAGAGAAATAAAGAGAATAAGCCGCGAGAGAGTCGGGTCAAACAGTGCGCAAGAATTGTAGAGACAGGCATGCGGAAGGGCAGAGCAAATAAGAGAGTGCGCGTGAGGGCAGGCAGGGGAAAGGGGGGAGGGAAGGAAGGAAGGGAGAAGGGGAGGAGGGGAGGGGTGAAGCCGAAGGGAAGACCGAGAGGAGAAGAGATGAATGAAGCTGAGAAACCCAAAAATTACCAACCATACACCATACTTGATTTAATCAGTCATCACTCAAAAACTCCAGCACATTTCAACTAATTTTACGATAAACCCGAAGATGAAATTTTATCAATTTTTATCAGTGTCGTCATATTTTCTGACTTGCCCCTTATTTGTAAATGTTCTCTTGCTCATTATATGCTCGACTTGTTTTATTTGGCCCTTTTTAGTAAGTCGCATTAAATTGATTTTGAGGCATCTTTTGCGGTATAAGCACTCGAGCAGGAAAGGGTACGAGGGGTGGGTGCACTTTGTATAGACTCGAGTCAAAAATGGTGGAATAAAACGCCGAATGACAATATGGCTCCGAATATTCTTAACCGACTACAATATCTACCCCACTATTCAGATGAAATTTACTTAGACTTGGTCGGTCAGAAGGGTATGCAATGAATTTTAAATATTGATGCACAAATGGATCCCCCTGATCAAGGTGAGGCTTTTATTTGGCTTGTTCTCCAATTTTGTTTAATGCGTTAGTATCACATTCAAGCCCTCCGACCAAGCTCCAGATCTTCACAGGCGGTCTGTGTTACTAAAAATAGCATTTACGATCCAATTACAAAAGGTAGTGCAATATAATACAAAAATCTCTCTTAAAATCCACATTTAGATATTCTAGTAATACAGTCGGGTCAAAGACCAACGGTAAAAGGTTCAATAGTCTCTATACAAGTTGTTCAGGTTGATGATCAATTCCTCTACGATTTTGCTCTGTACTTGTAATTCTTCTGGATCCTCACTGAACATCAAAGTAGGTCCCCATACAATACCCAAATTCTTCTCTGTCATTTTATTTGATTCACTGAAACTTACCACTTTACTCAAATGCAAAACAAGGGCTCTGAGAGTCCAATAACTCTCGTCATCCAACTTGTAAATGATATGGTGTAAAGTGATATAACGGTCGTTACTATCAGGAATCTTCATCAGTCCAACTAAGTCTCCATAAACACTAGCTCCTAACAAAGGAGTAGGCAATGAAGCGAAGAACAATTTCAATAATGACAGCACTAAATAGATATCGTTGTCCATAGAATTGGCATCCAAAACGATCTTGGTATTGATATTAATAGGATCGGCATCGATCAGTTCACGTAATTCCTTCAATTTACTCAGGTTCAGAGACATTCTGTAGATTCCTTCCAAAGTAATTCCATGCAGTTCGATCATCTCAATACAACGAGTGACTAACAAAGGTACAAGATCTTCTTCCGAGTTCAGGAGATTCAGGATTTCTACACCGAAAGTCTTACCATTGTTGATAGTTGTTCCAGGAGGAAGTTGGTCTTCTTCATGAGTAACTTGGTTTCCAGGAGCCTCTGCCATAGCTCTAGGACCAACCAAACCGGTGGAAAGAGGCAGACCAGTCCCACTGGTTCCACTGCTTACACGCGAGGAATCATTCAGAGGATCTAAGGAAGAATAGCCCGAGTTCCCATTAACTTGAGGTGATCTTTGCTGTTGTTGTGGGGATGGCAGCTGAGTAGCTTGCACCTGGGATGGAGATCCGAATGATGAGGTCATAGGCAGACTTGACAGAGCCATAGATGATCCTAAAGCCCTTTGTTGAGACCTGAATGAAGGATGCACCAGATATTCTATTGGAGTCAATGCCGAATCAGCACCAGACAGTCCAGAAAGTGGCTGTCTCACCAACCAATTGTACAAATCTTTCTCATTATTTATAGAAGCCAGAATTCCACGCATAGATGGTTTCTTAGCATTGCTACTACTACTGTTATTACCAGGAACAGTAGAAGTTGGTAATGGTGAAATAGTGACACCAGAGTTCATGAAAAGTGTTTCATTCCAAGTAGCATACTTCTGTAATTGTACACTAATCAGAGTATCAATCTCTAAAATCAAGTTCTTAACTTGCTTCGTATGGGCAGGTCTATGGAACTTTAAAATCTCATCTTTAAGCTTTTTTCCATGAACAACTTTACTCTTATAATCCAGATCTGCTAACTCGACTTTTCTCAAAAGATCTTCCTCCTGTTGAGATGAAGTCTTGGAACCTTTCAAAGTGAAAGTCTTCTTCTGAGGATCGGCACCTTTAAGACGCTCCAACTCATTACACAAGTTATTATATTTAGTCTTCAGCTTATCCAGCAGTTGGATCAGCTCAATGCACTCTTTATCCTTTCTTTTACTTTCCTCTTTGATCATCTTTCTATTTCTTTGAACAGTACTCGACAAAGAATTCAACTGGTCATACATTTGAGTCAACAGCTTAACATACAGCGAGCCCACTTGGAACAATTTCTCATCAAACCCACATATCTGTTCAAAGTTGGAAAGAAAAGAGTCATTACGTAACTGGGACAGATCATGTTTCAACGATTCCTTAGTATTTTTCAGTATCTTTCTCATCTGGTTATAATGTTCATCTTCACAGATCAGCTTCTTCCTGATGAACTTCAGTAACTCATCACAGGTGGAGATGGACTGTTTGAGACGGCGCAAAAGCAAGTCTACCAGGGAATCATTCGTCAATACCCTTTGGATTTTCGGGTCGTCGAATATATCAGCACTCATCGTCTCCGTTTAACCTCGTTGTCTAGTATCTTTTTTCAGCGGTGTTACTTCTAAATATACCGCGCCTGTTTTGCTGGGCTTTTTTTTCTAGTTTTGTGCCTCGTTTTATTTACCTGTTTTGGAGGTACGGGTAAGGCGGGGATTTGGCAAGGATTCTAGTGGCTTAACGGTTAAGGAGAGGATCGGGGGCAGGCTATGCAGGGGTGAGCGAATAGGAGAAAAGGGGGGAATGGGGGAATGGAGGGGAAGAGTAAGAAGGGGATGGGGAGGTGATGGGGAGGTGATGGGAAGGTGATGGGAAGGTGGTGGTGAGAAGAAGGTGTTAATGGATGTAATGTCAATGGAAGAAAATACAAAGAGATCAATATCTTTCCTGTAGAGATACACAATATGACCCAATTGTTTATGCACTACGACATATTTCCAGATCTATTTAAATTCTATCTAATTTTGTAACTTCTACCCGAGCCTGCCTGTGTTTCTTTAATTGAATTTATTTCTCAAGTGTTTCATTTCAATTTCATTTTCAGTTTGATTTCAATTTTTACACTATACTTTCAGTCCGAGAATTTATATCTTTCTTTTCTCAGGTCTAGGCCCAGAGGATTCATATTTTCTGGTCTATTAGTCCAATGGACACTACAATTCTTCGGATCATAAACTCATTCAAAATTATACTCTTGTATCTATATCTAATCTATACCTTAACTTGATCTTTAACTTGATCGACCAATTGGTTTATGTTTAATCGTTGCAGTGGATCGATCTGCAATAAGCCAGGAATACAGGCCATTGGGGTATTCTCAGGTAATTCAACTCCAGCTTTAAAACTTTCTATATACTTTAACTGCTCTGCATTATCCATCTCCTCGTACCGTTTGAAGAAATCATCTTCATGAGATTTAGCCAATTTCCAAGGTGGAAATTTGAGAAAACACCAGTAGAAGAGAAGAATACCTAAAGACCACATATCACTTTGCTTTGCATCATATCGAAAATGCAGAAATACTTCGGGAGCAGCATACACTCGAGTCCCCACAAGACCCATTCCTTCAATATATTCATTTCCTTGAGTTTTGGCTTTTGCACAATCACAGAAATCCACTACTTTCAATACCAGCTCTGGTCCTAACTCATCTATAAGTAAATTATCCATTTTAAGATCTCTGTGAGCTATCCCCTGGTTATGCAAGAATTTTATCACATCCACCAATTGAAGGTACCATTTGAATTTCAACTGAGGATACCCGAAGATCAACTCCCTAACACTACCTTTATAATATGGCATAACCATCACGGTTTTGAGCTCTCCTCTATGTACAAGCTCAATGGGATCCACAAGATTCTCATGCATACCTTTCAACTCTACTAGCACATCATATTCATACCTCACTCGAGCTATGTAATCCAGATCTGTCTCCTTCTTATGCAGTCTTGTATATTGTTTGACAGCATAGTCTTCCTGTAGACCATGGCTCTTGGATACCTTGTACAAGTAGACCGATCCACTCAGACCCTCTCCGAGAGTCTTCTGTTTCTTTCCATACCGCCATTTGTGGTCTCGACTACCCAACCGGATCCACGCCATCGTCCAGCACACCTTCTTGGATTGGAGCACGCTTCAAGACCGAAAAATTCACTCTTCTCAACTTAAAGCCATTGCCTGTGCCTGGCGCCTCTGCGCGAGCATGCTTCCCTCGGGTTCTTTTTTCGGCCTTTTCCTCTGCTGAGCCAGCCTAGCGCCAGATGCTCTGTTACTACGAGCACTGTAAGTTTGCTGAAGCACATGATAAAACATGGAAAGTGGGTTCTCTCAATTTTGAATAGCCATTGAAGACTCATGAATTACTCAGAACTTGTATCAGATACCTCCAAGGTGCCCATGCACTACATATTCGGGACCCTGCTTAATGCCACAGTTACTTCATGCGATCTGATCTCTCAGATACCTTCACTGGAGAGATGTCTGTTTGTTCGTGAGAATTGTGGAGACCATGTGCTCGGTGTATTCAATTACTTTGAGATATACTATTGCAAAGCGGGAACAGGGATATCGTCATATTTCCTTCTACTCTCAATCTTCTTGATGTTATTGTTCTGTTTCGCTGCATTGGGAGTCACATCATCCGAGTTTTTGTGTCCAAACTTGTCCACGTTTGCATCTATATTGAATATTCCTGAGAATTTGTCAGGATTGACTTTGCTCCTGTTTGGAAATGGGTCTCCTGATATATTGGCCACTTATCTGTCATTCCAATCCGATAATGCTTCCTTGCTGATAGGTGAGTTGATCGGAAGTGCTCTCTTAATATCATCCTTTGTCATTGGTTTGATATGTTGTATGTATCCCTTCAGTCTCGCTGGCGAGGACAAGGGTGATGACCGGTATATATTCATGAGAGATGTCGTATTTTTCATCACTAGTGTCTTTTTTGTGATTCTCTTCCTCAGTGATGGTAAGCTTGAGCTTTGGGAATGTCTGGCAATGATCACATTGTATGTCATCTACGTTATAATAATCATTTGGTGGAACTCGATATTGCAACTGACACACAGAGATCAGGAATCAGATGAGCGGGCCAGACAATTGTACAATTTTGACGATTCATTCCTCGATCAAGTCGAATTAGAGGACCTGATGCCTCATCATCACGTCCCTCACGCCGGTACCGGGAATTCTTTATTGGGGGCTATCGAGTTCAAATTCGCTTTACAGAAGTTGAGACTGAAACTGAGTCTTAGAGACTCTTTGAGCCTCGGGCTGATCCGATTAGAAGGAGATGATGAATATGAAGCAGCTATATCAGGCTTGGATAATACTGACTACGACTTGGATGATACTCCAAAGAGTGATCTCTCATACAATATTTGGTCTGTTATATATTTGCCCCTCAAGTTGACAGTCCCAGTAAAAGACTTAGACAACACACAAGAAATCTCAAAACGTCTCTTGTTGGCTCAACTATGTTGCTCTTCGTTCTTCATACTGTGGATAGTTTTTTCGGGGGCCATTCTGTACTTGGTATTATTTGTTGTGCTAAGTGTGTCGTTGATGGCAGCTTTGATATTTCTTGTACCTGATGGAGTAAGCTCAGTCGTCAACTTGGCCATCTGTGTCTATGGGTTTATTTCCCTGATCTGTTGGATCTCTCTTATACTGGACGAATTGATCAGTATATTAAAGTTTGTACTGCATCTTGCTCAGGTGGGGGACCTGATTTTAGGATTGACATTGTTCCTGATGGGGAACTCGGTCGGTGATTTGGTCTCTAACTTAACTATACTGAGAATGGGGTATCCGTTAATGCTGTTACTGGCTTGTTTTGGAGGCCCATTACTCAATTTGTTGCTCGGTGTAGGACTTAACGGAGTGCTTGTTATTTTGGACCAATCCCAAGTCCCAATTGAGTTCAATGTCGGTGGAACTTTGATTTGGTCACTGTTTTGTCTTTTAGGGAGTTTATTGCTGTTGTTGATATTACTCCCAAGAAACAATTGGCAGTTCGATTCTAAGGTAGGGGGATTATTGATTCTGGTTTGGTTTATAGGGACTCTCATTAACGTAATGATGAGTATTGTAGAAGAGTGATATGTATAGTAAAATAAGCATTATAAGATAAGAGGATGTAGTTGATGTGAGGGGTTAAGTAAGCTGGGGGGAGGGTCTGTGCTTATAGCATTAGGGTCATTAGATCATTGTAAGGGCGTAGTGATAGTTGGAATATGGAGGGTGAGGAGAGTAGGGAGAGTAGGGAGAGTAAACCGATAGTCAGAGTAAACCGATAGACAGAGTAAACCGATAGACAGAGTAAGCAGTTGGGCAGAGTAAGCGGTTAGGCATAGTAAGCGGTTAGGCAGAGTAGATGGGATAGCGGAGGGAGGTAGCGGGAGGTAGCGGAAACGGTATAGACACAGCAAAAGGGATAACCGTATTGCAAAAGGGGTAAGCTGCAACGGAATCACAAAGCGCGCGCAAACCTCACTATAATCCATTTTCGGATAATTAACACACCACACACGACTATTCCCAGAAGTGGCGAAAAAATCAACAACAAAAAAGACCACCGCTGTAAGGCAATTTTGGGTTTAAAAGTAGAACAACCAAAGGGCGGGAACTGAAATTGTTAACATCAAAAATACAACAATATGTCGACCAATGGCCATACTCTGGAGTCAGTGGTTGAAGATGTCAAGACTGCTTGTCAATTGATTGAAAAAAGTGCGATCAACTTTGATCCGCGTTATGTCTTGAAAGTGTTCCGCGAGTTGGGCGCTTTACGTAGAAAGTTGAGCAGGGACCTGTTGGGTCAAGTCATTGCCTCTACATATCCTGTCTCTCACAATCACAGAGAATATCTTTTGGATGTATTGAAATATGAGAGCACCGAGTCCTCTCCTGAACCGGCTGCTGCTGACAAGGAAATCCTCCCGGAATTGGATATCTTTTGCCATTTGTTGATTCAGATCTACTTGCACGATAAGAAGGAGTTCAAGCGTTTGAACAAATTCAACTCTAAGGTTATCTTGGCCTTGAAATGTTATAACCGCCGTTCATTGGACTTCATTTCTTCTAAAGTATGGTTCTACATTGCCAGAACTAATGAAGTTTTGGATACTTTGGTTCTGATCAGACCTGAATTATTACAGCTGTTGCGTACCCTGACATTAAGACATGACACTGAGACAATGCTGTCGACTATCACATTGTTATTACGTAACTATTTGCTTTGTAATGATGTTAACCAGCTGTCCAATTTAGTGGAGAAGGCAGAGTTCCCAATGAACTCTCTGCTGAACTCATTATGTGCCAGATATTGTTACTATTTACTGAGAATCAATGCTATTGAGTTGAATTATTCTCTGCTGCATGAATATTCCATCAGTTCTATCAGAAAACTGCCACAGACCACCTTTGCTGTTGGATTTTTGGAGAGTTGTGTCAAATTGAACATTTTAATCGAGTTATTGATGGGTGATATTCCTGAGATGAAGACATTTAGAGAACCTCTGCACTTGGAAAAGAATTTAGTTCCATATTTGGAAGTCCTGAGACTGGTACGTCTGGGTGATCTTAACCTTTTCAACTCTACTCTTTCTAAATATGAGAGTGTACTCAAGAGAGACACTAATTACAATCTTGTACTCCGTTTGAGACAGAATGTCATCAAGACTGGTATTAGACTTATTTCTCTTTCATATGTCAAGATCTCACTTAAAGACATCTGCATCAAGTTACACTTGGACAGTGAATTGAGTGCCGAATATATAGTTCTGAAACTGATTAGAGACGGTGTTATCGATGCAGAGATTAATCATGAGCAAGGATACATGGCCTCCAAAGAAATCTTGGATGTATATTCGACCACAGCTCCTCAAGAGGAGTATGATCAAAGAATCAAATTCACAATGCTGTTACACAATGATTCGGTCCGTCTGTTAAGATTCCCATTGAGCAACAACAGATTGGATTTGAAGAATGATTTGCAACTGAAGGAAAGAGAGCAGGATTATATCGAATACCTTCAAGATGGTGATGATTTCGACTTCATATAAGAGGATTAGAAAATACAGTAATATAATTAGATTACAATCGATTTTGTAGTGTTGCATGCTCTGCTCTGTAGTTTTGACCTTGGACTTCTTCCTCCTCCTCTTCGGCTCTTAGCCCTCGGTCGGCCCCAAACTCAATCGGCCCTGATGGCCCTCTCTTCCTTAAAAGGAATATTAGTCGAAAATACACTACCTTAAATATCTAAACTACCTTCTTCTCTTCTGTTTGATTTTTAAAGCTTGTGAAGAGCTCAGGTTGGTGGTTGCATTTGTTGAGATCTACATTGAATCATCAATATGCGACTGGGAATCTCCTCCTTTGACCAGGCTAATACCACACAGAAGAAATATGATGCTTTAGGGAACAGTATTCTAGAACAACAATCAGAGGAATTGGCCACTCAATTACAAGTATTTCAAAACGCTTTATTGAATTATTCTAGGGAGCATGGAGAGGAGATCAGACAGAATCCGAAATTCCGGTCTGATTTCAGTAAGATTTGCCTGGGGTTCGGTGTCGAGCCGGTATTTCAAGCTTCTGGAACAGATGATGTGGCAGGCAATTCTGAGAAAGACCTTGACGAATTCTATAATCAATTGGGTATCAGGATCATAGAGTTGTGTCGTGAGACACGGCTGAATAATGGAGGAATGATCACTGTGGAGCAAGTGGTGAAAATATTGAAACCAAATGTTAACGTCCCTCAACAACAAGAGCTTAAACCAGATCACGTGATAACTCTGGTGAAGAGGTTGAATTTACTTGGTGATGAGTTGAGTATTATCAAGGATAATCTCATTAAGAGTATTCCTCATGAGTTGAATAGTGATGAATCGGTGATTTACGAGGTTTGTAAGATCACTGGTGGATATGTTTCTTTGGATATTTTGCAACTGAATTTTGGCTGGGACAAATACAGAAGCAAGAGAGTTGTGTATGATATGGTAAGTAATGGGTTACTTTGGGTTGATGGACTGGATGGTACATATTGGGTATTGTCTGAGTAGTGACCTAGATCAAAATTCCAGCACTTTGACAAATCTTGTTCTTACATATTTCATCACCATTTATCACTTAATTGCATTCTACATAATAAATAGATACCACTTAAACTTTAACTGTAAAGCAATGCTGAAAATTATAGAATATTTCCAATTTGAATTATTCTGAATCCATGCAGATCAGTATCCTAATCACAATCCTGTAACCTCCAGCTTTCTCCAGCTCTCTCAACTTTGCTCAAGTCCACTCCATCCCCAACTCTCCCTTACCACCCACTGCCCTCCCCTCTATCACACTTCCTTTTTAGGATTTCCTCCATATGCACACGACCAAAATTATCTTTCTTTTTTTTCCCAACTCTAAAAATTTTTCAGGCCCTCCTAACAAAAGAGGGATGAGATGAGTAGAGACACCTTGAATTAAACAACGAAATGGGTAAAGTCAGAGGAAGAAGAACTAAGGACGAAGATCAGAAGAGAGAGAAGAGACTGAAAAAGGAGTTTCTGAGAAAAGAAGATGCCGGAGAGGAAGGATCTTCAATTGGCGGTTACGCTTCAGCTGCAGCTGATGGCTCAGAAGAGGTGCTGGATCAACAAATCACCACACCTTTCTTTGGATTGGTTGATTCTCAAGAAATCGAGTACTTCAAGAACGCAGAATCAACATTGAATGTTAATAATTTCAGCTCTATCGATGAGAGATTGTTGTTCACTCAGAGTATCATTGAAGAAAGTAAGGGTAAAGAATTAAAGTTGGTGACAAATCAAATTTGTTCTAAATTGGTTGAGAGATTGGTTATTATGCTGGTCCAAGAAGAGAATGTTGCTCAGTTCAAAGGATGGTTCAAAGTGTTTAATGGTCATTTTGCCTCTTTACTGCACCATAAATATGCCTCTCATTGTATTGAGACTCTTTTCTCACTGATCCCTCAGATGATGGAGGTTGAATTGTTAGCAGAAGGTGTATCACAGGGTCTGTCGGCAATCAATGAAGAAGGGGAAGATACTGTCACTGCATCTATTGAAGATTTGTTTTTATTCCTGTGTGGTGAACTCAGACCTTATGTCAAGGAAATGTGTGGCCATAAATATGCTTCCCACGTGTTAAGACTTACATTGCTTATTCTTCTGGGTCGTGAGATTCCAAATGCCACTCAACTGAACTCTATTTTGAGATCTAAGAAGTCTAAGATTGCCAGAAAAATGATTGAGATGAATGAAATGACCTTCACTAAAACATCTAGCGGAAAAATTGCTACTAGACCATCCTTCATCGACCAATTGGGAGATTTATTAAAACTGATGTTACCTAAATCGTCAAGCACACCTTCGGATCAACTTACCAAGACAATCCGTCAATCCTGTCTTGATCCAATTTCATCACCTACATTCAGTTTAATCTTGAATTTGGAAGGTTTGGTATTGAAAGATCGTCCATTCTGGGGACTTGTATTCTCCACCGGTGAAACAGCTCAAGGATCTACCGATTCTTCAGAGTCTCTGTTTGTAGAATATTGTCTTTCGGACACTGTAGGATCTCATTTCTTACAAACTGTAGTCAAGCATGCTCGTACTCGTAACGTTGAACATATATATGTCAGTTATATCCGTGACAGAGTGTTGAAGATTTGCAACCGTATTCAAACCGGATGCTATGTTATTCAACTGCTTCTCACAGAGTCCAATCTTCAAAGACATCATTTAGTGCAGTTGATGGATACTCTTGTAGGTGCTTTACCAGATTTGATGTCATCTCTGGAGCAACAAGATCTCATTAAACTGATCGTTCAATGCTCTATTCTGCATCAAGCCTACCGTAAAGATGATATCGTAGAACTGATGAAAAATCACTATAATGCGGCATCTGATTCCTCATCTTTGTTCCTTGATTCTTCTCTTCATTTAGCTGAGTCAACACTTGGAAATACCAAAGATGACTGGCCAACTGCCAAAGAAAGAAGAGATGCCTTATTTGTCCAATTGTTATTTGATTTCGATGTAGCTACTCTTGGACGTGCTGCCATCGACAACATATTCTCTTGGAGTCAGGATCCTTCAAGTCAACAGAAACTTTACCAGATGTGTTCCCATGGAGTTTTCTCCCATGTCATCGACCATCTTCTCACTAGCATAATGTCGGATCTGACTCTCACTAAAGATGTCATCTTACGTCGTAAATTACTTAATTGTTTCTTACTGGATGAGACTCTGTTTGTCCATATGCTGTGTAATGCCAATGGTTCCCATGTCGTAGATTCCCTCTGGACTGCTACATTGAAACTTAATAACTATAAAGAGAGAATCAGTACCTTACTCATCAACAACAAAGATACTGTTAAGAACTCTAAGTATGGTAAAATGGTATGGAAGAATTGGTATATTGATATGTATCAAAGAAAGAGATTTGATTGGAAGAGAATGGTTAGAGAGGAGGCCGATAAGGCTGAGCTGAAACATGCTGCTGCTGATGCTGCTGCTGAGGCATCTACTGAAGTGCCACTGCCAAAGAAACAAAGAACTAACTAATAGCTCAATACAATTATAAGATCATGTATAATCAGAATCTTAATAAAAATACATTTATTTTAAATCTAATTACCTCTTTAATCTAAATGAGAAATATACTGGAACAGATATGTCACATCATCAAAGTTAGTCTCATTTTGTAATAAAACATCCTCCCCATCGGCTAAATCCTCTTTACATAAATGATTCCAACTGGTAGAATCTCCATATAACATGGTGGTTGTTTTCGAGAGTTGTTTTCTGGTCACCTTGTCACACTTAGAACATTTATAAGAGTCGTGAGTATCACTGAGAGTATCATTCTTGAACTCAAACAACTTCTTAAGATCATCTTTGTTGAAAGTACGCTCGACATCTTCATTATTGTCGACAACACAAGAAGATAACTGTAATTTCGCACTTTGTCTTTGGAAAATCTTCTCATCGATTGTTCCAGTAGCGATGAATCTATAAATAAAGCAATTCTTTTGCTGACCATCTCTCCATACACGCAGTAACAGTTGTTGATCACTAGCAGGATTCCAATCAGGATCCAATAAAATCAATCTGTTACCTCCAATTAAATTGATACCACAACCACCAGCCTTAGATGACAACAAGAAGATGAACTCATCTGTATTTTCACGATCATTGAATCTATCAACTAACTTCTGTCTTTTATTAATAGTCATTGTACCATCCAAACGTAAACACCCAAACCTGCTACTTCTACATAATTTCTCTACAAGGTCCAAAGTTTGGGTATAATTGGAAATGATCACAATCTTATCATCAGTCTCACGATGCAATTTGTGCAAAAACCGTTCAAGAATTAAGAATTTACCACTGAACCATGTTTGTATTTGTCTGTTTCTTCCACCTGTACCTCCACTGTAATCATATTCATCCGGCAAGATGTTCTCAGATCCTTCGATCTCTTCTGGTAAATTCAACAAATTAGGATGGTTAACCAATTTCTTCAATAAAGTGATCAGTTTCAACGGCTGTGATCCACTTCCTCTTAATAATTTTCTGATCTCGGGAGATGTAATCATATGTTGATAAAGCTTGGTCTGAAGGTCGGTCAACTTAACAAAAATGACATATTCATATTTGACTGGCAAATATTTGGAAAGAATATCGTTTGTACGTCTGATAATGAAATTAGATACTATTCCAGAAAGTTCTTGTAATTTTTCATCACCCAGTCTCCTCTCATCTTCGTCCAGCATTAAATCACGACTCTTTAAGATTACATTCTCGAATTTCTTTCTAAATTCCAGTCTTGTTCC
The DNA here is from genome assembly GCA_001599355.1 of Nakazawaea peltata. Lineage (NCBI taxonomy): Eukaryota > Fungi > Ascomycota > Pichiomycetes > Alaninales > Pachysolenaceae > Nakazawaea > Nakazawaea peltata. Next base: position 1,079,657 of record BCGQ01000003.1, read on the forward strand.
TAAAAGACCCGGATTCGCAAAACTTAACAAAGAGAAATACTCTGTTAAGTCATTTTGAATTGGAGTTCCACTCAAAATTACTCTTCTCTCACAATTCAACAGGTTCAACAGAGTGAATGTCAATGAGTCTCCGTTCTTCAAACGATGACCCTCATCTGCTAAGATCAATCCAATTTGTGTTTGTTTCAATTTATCTACGTTTCTTCTCAATGTTTCATAACTAATGACCAAGACAGGTCTGACGATATTTCTACCAGACAGCAGAGCCCAATTAGTTAACAGAGAAGCAACTTCATCACTCTTAACAGATTTACCATCTATCAGCAATGGAGTCAACCTTCCCTTTCCTAACCATTTATCAAATTCATTAGCCCAATTACGAACAAGTGACGATGGACAGACCACAATACACTTATCTATAGTCTTTTTACCACGAGGACTTTGTCTTAAAAGAGTCCACATTAATGCAATACATTGTAAAGTTTTACCTAACCCCATTTCATCAGCCATAATACATCCCTTAGCTCTAGGATCCACTAATCCAGATGTACATCTATAAAGAAACTTGACACCAGAGATTTGATGAGGTCTTAAGATCTTCAGAATCTTAGGATCAATAACGACCGGAACATTGGGGAATTCCAAATCTGAGTCGGTACTTTGTCCCTGTTTATCTATACCGAGGATTTCTGAGAGAGACCGATGAGAATTACAGAGTTGTAAATACATATCACCCATCTTGACCATGCTATTCAGTTGCTGTTGCTTTTCTTTCTCGATACGTTTAAGTTCTCTTTCCAGTTGAAGAGCCTTGAGTTCCAGTATCTTCTCCAGATCCTCAGGAATTACATCTACAGTTGGATCATATAATACGATTGCATGATCTCCCATAGGATCATGTAATGGGCGAGGTTTCAATACTGGTCTTCTTCTCATCCCGAGTACTGGAGGAGGATTTGCATTTTCGAGCCCAAATTTAGTCTCTTCAGTGACCTTAACAGGCACCACAAAACCTTGACTCATCAATTTAGAATTCTCCTTCTCTGTTGTATCTTTAAAATTAGCATTGAAAAGACTACGAGTCTTCTTAGTAAGCGATATCACATTTCCCTCACTATCAACAGGTAAATCCAGAACAGAGTTGATCTCGCTCTCATCAAGGTCCATTAATGCATAAGATTTCGGCAGTTTAAGACGAGCCAGTCTCATAACACGTTTAGGATCTGTGCTACCACCAGCTTGAGTCCTTCTGGTGATCGGTACTCTAAATGGTTTTGTTAAGACCAGAGTAGGATCAGCAATTGACCGAGGGCGTTTCAGCAGAGGTAATCCTGCTCCACTGCCAAACTCACTATAAGGCTTATTAGGTAATCTTTGACCCATTTTAGGTTGATCTCACTATGTTGATGATGCTAACTCAATGGCGCTAAGCTGATCGCGCTAAGTTGATCGCGCCTTATTTGTTTGTTTGTTTTGCCTTCGTGCGCGTAAGATGCGATGCGAAAAAGGGGATATAAATTGGTAAAATGCTCAATAGAGAGAAAAGCTTATAATTTTAATAGTAGTAAAATGCTAAACAAAGAAGAAAAGCTTATAGAAGTAATTTCGTACAATGCTAAATATTAGGAGAAGGAAAAGCTTATAGTTCTAATAGTTAAGAATAAGAGTTAGGGTGTATTAGTTGAGTAGGTGTGGGGGGAAGGGCCAGAGGCAATATATTCGCCTGGAAACAACGTCATGATACTTAATTCTTATAAAACTGATCTCACCTTATTAAGTTCATCAATTCACCAAATTCTGCATGTCTTGTTGTCGAAGTGTCTTTATACCGTTCCTTATCTTTTCTCTGTAATATCTCCCTCAACTCTATCTTAACTAAATAAAAATATCTACTATATCTACTATATTTTACTATTTGTATCGCATAATTTTTAGATATATCCGTAATCAGTCCACTTTTAGTTTAGATTCTCAGAAGTTATTTCTTGATCTGAGATGCATTGAGTCGATGCATTGACTGAACACTTCTGAGCGATCTGCTTATCCCATCCATATTCCATCAGATCCCCGAAATCCTCATGTCCCCCATGTCCACCTCTCCAATATAACCCCTTCTTATTCCTCTCTTTTCTCCCTTTCCCTTTCCCACTCCCAGCCCCTATTTCCCTGTTAACCGAACTCATTACGCTCACAAAAAAATTCCTTCTTTCTTTCTTAGCCTAGATCACTCACTAAAACCCGCATGCTCATGCACATTCCAACTTCTCCGCAGTAAGCAAACGAAAAACAAGCAAAAAGAGCCTATCAGGAATTTGATATATATAAGACTGGCGTGTGCGGTTGGTATCGATTTCGAGAGGGGTATTCGCAATTGAGTTGGAATTATAGTTTAGTATGTCTTTACCTCCGAATAGCGTTATTGTTATAGGTGGTGGTTTAAGTGGGTTATCCCTGGTACATCAGGTCATCCAAAATGGGGGTAACGTGGTACTTTTGGATAAGCAGAAATTCATCGGCGGTAACTCCACCAAACTGACTTCAGGTATTAATGGTGCTTATACTCAACTGCAACAGAAATTGGGTATCAAGGACTCGGTAGATTTGTTCAAACAAGACACTTATAAGAGTGCTAAAAAGTTACTGAATCAGCTGTTGATCGATGTTTTGTGTGATAATTCAGAATCTCTGATCGAATGGTTGAAGAAAGAGTTTAAATTGGATCTTTCCGTTGTATCCCGTCTTGGTGGTCATTCGGAACCAAGAACTCATAGAGGTAATGATAAAAAATTCCCTGGTATGCTGATCACTTACCTGTTGATGGAGAAATTTGAGGAATTGTGTTCGAAACACCCCCAAAATTATCGTTTACTTCTCAATAGTAAGTTAATTGATTTGATCAAAGATGAATCTGGAAACGATGTCATTGGATGTGAATATGAAGATCTTACCAATGGTAAAAAATCCAAAATTTATGGCCCTGTTGTAATGGCTACAGGTGGTTATCTGGCTGATTTCACATCCCAGGACTCTTTAATCAAGAAATACCGTCCAGATATCATGGATTTACCTTCTTCTAATGGTACTCATCTGACTGGTGATGGTCAGAAGCTTATTATACAAAAGTTGGGAGGTGTGGGTGTTGATATGGATAAGATCCAAGTCCATCCTACTGGCCTTTTACCATTTGGTGAGTATAATAACAAGAGTAAGTTCCTTTTTTTGGGTGCAGAACTGTTACGTGGTGAAGGTGGTATCATGTTGAATTGCAAAGGTGAAAGATTCTGTGACGAATTAGGTACCAGAGACTATGTTAGTGGCAAGATGCAGGAAATGGAGAAGAAATATCAAAAGAACGGGAAGAAGATCTTACTTGTTCTCAACAAAAAGAGTGAACCAAAGCTTCAATTCCATTTAAAGCATTACATGCAAAGAGGATTGATGAAAAAATTGACAGCAAGCCAATTAGCTGCTGAATTGGGGGTTTCTAAAGACAAATTGCAACTGGAATTCAATAAATACAATAAAGGTGCCCAGATAAAGAAGGATCCATTTGGTAAGAGATTCTTCCCTACAGTTCCATTCAATTTAACTAGAGAAAACTCTCCAGATCAAGAAGAGTATTTCTATGTTTCCTATATCACCAGAATTGTCCATTTCACTATGGGAGGTGTCAAAATTAATGACAAGACTCAAGTAGTATCCTCCGGATCTGAAAAGCCTATTGGTGGGCTATATCTGAGTGGAGAGTTAGCCGGAGGAGTCCACGGAGAAAACAGATTAGGCGGGTCTTCATTATTACTGTGTGTTGTTTTTGGACGTGTTGCGGGTCTGCAAGCTTCAAATTACACTCTTAAAAAATTATCTAACGACTCTAAATCTGCTTCTTCTTCTGCTCCAAGTGCTGTTGATCGTTTGAACCAAGTGAGCTTGCATTTGGATCCTCAACATCCAGGTCGTGTAGTGGTTGAATGGAATACAGGATCAGCAGGCAATCTGAAATCTGAGGTAAAACAGTCAACCAATGATACTGCGTCTACTTCTGACCTGAGTGAGGCCCCCCTGTCCTCAGCTGATTCTCAAGAAAAAGGTGAAGCCCAACTGGATGGACCATTTCAAATCCCAAATAAAGAGTTCACCAAACTGGAAATCCTGAAACATAACTCTTCAGGAGATTGCTGGGTGATTGTAAAAGATGTAGTTTTGGACGTTACCAAGTTCTTACCTAGCCATCCTGGAGGAGAACAATCCATAGTTAATTTTGCAGGAAAAGACCTGACTGAAGTATTTGAAATGTTACACGATGACAAAGTTATTCCAAAATATCTGGGATATGCGGTCATTGGAAAACTCAAAGATTCTACTCCTAAGTTAGATCTTGCCTGAATAGTATTTTATTTATTTATTCATTTATTTATTTATCAATTCTTTCATTTAACAAGCGTAGTAAGACCCCCTCCCCCCTTCTCTTGGGCTCCCCCCTCACTTCAGAACCCCCAAGCATTTTACAACTAAGCGTATCTGCAGCTTGAAAAATTCAGAGCCAGTCGATGATCTCAAAATAAGAGGGAGTGTGAGTTGACCGACAGATACCAAGCTAGACTAACAAAGCAACCGAAATCATGGCAGGAGCTTCTCAAAAGAAACAACTGGTTCAAAATCTGCAGACTTTGAAAGAAATTCACATTCTTTCAGGTGCCATTAACGCCATCAGTTTGTTATGCCTTTTAGTGTTCAAGAGACCTGGACTGAAGTTACCATTTTTGTTATTCTCGGCCCCACTGTGGGTTTGTTGGTATGTTGTGGAGAAAAATGGACGTCCAGTGTACAGTGCCAGTAATCAATTGATAAGTGCAGGTGATAACTTGAGACAAGAAGGATTGACTAGTTATATGTTTGATCTCATCTATGTAACTCTTTTCTGTGACTTGTTAATGTGTGCATTTGGGTCTAACAAGGTTTGGTATTTGTATTTAGTGGTAAGTGAGAAAAATATGAGGACGTAGTTACAGGTCTCAGAAATAGTTTACTAACATTACATTTACTTTTAGGTTCCCCTGTTCATCCTGTACAAATTGGTGGGTGTATTCAAGATGGGAAAAGATATGTTGGGTTTCGGAAAGAAGTCTGGATCTCTGGGCAAAGAACTGGAGTCCGGTTCTAAAGAACCTGAAAAGAGTAAGAGACAAATCAAGATGGAAAACAGAAGCAAGAAACAACAAGTTAGATACAGATAGACATCGAAAGCGCCCCCCTCCCCTCCTTCTTCTTCACGCCCCCTCCACATCCTACCCCCAGCCATGTCCATGTATGTCTTATCCTCGATCCGGCCGGGTAACGTCGTGCACATATATTTCCCTTTTAGGTAATCTCCAGTAGGCAGTGGTTGCGTTGTTGTTCTCTTTTCCCCTTCCTTTTTTTTCTTTTTCAATTGGAAAAAATCTCTATATAAAAATGTAATTATGTACTTGTTTCCTATTTTTTGTTATTAAAATAATCAAATATATTATTGGTAATATATTAAAATAGTATAGATAAATTCAAGATGGACGGAGGTATGTAGATATAACAGATACATCGAGCTCACAAGGACAGATATGGGGTTAGTACAAGTGTTGATGGATTCAATTGGCGCTAATTACGGTGCCAGTCAAAGATTTATATCGCTCTTGGATAAGCAGAAATGGCAAACTGATGAAAAGCATTGAATTTTTTGAAGAATACGTTGGAATTTACAGATGGAGGCAAAGATTAGAAGAATTGGTGGATTGGAATTGACATATTGATTGATTGCTTCCAATTGATGGATTGATTGATCGATGGATTAACTGATAGAACAATAAAGGGATCAAAAAGAGTTTCTGATCTCTAATCTATAAATTAATCTGTCAATCGAATCTTATAATGAGGTAATGATTTCAATCAATCCTCTAGAAGAGACTTATATCAATTGGTTATTGATTATCCCCTAAATCCATCAAATCTCCATCTTTGTATAAGGCCCATTACGTATCTCATTTGCCTATTCCGATCTTGAGCTTCCACGCACTTCCCCCCGATTTCCCTCAGATTTGCTTCATTGACCGTGTGCGCCTCGTTCCTCCCCCCTTTGATTTTTTCCCTCCCGTAACAATTTGCAAGAATTTTAAGAAATTGCCCCCATTTTCACTGAGAAACACGCGAATTTTTTCTCTTCTTGTGCGCGCGGGACCAAAAGGTTTGAAAGGGGCAGGGGCGGGACCGAGCGGGGGCTGAGACTGAAATCACTGTGAGGACCTTGTGAGAGTTATTTTTTAGGGAGAAATATTTACTAACACCTGTTTACAGAAGACGTTGCTGCTTTAGTTATTGACAATGGTTCTGGTATGTGTAAAGCCGGTTTCGCCGGTGATGACGCTCCAAGAGCCGTTTTCCCTTCGATTGTCGGTAGACCAAGACATCAAGGTATCATGGTTGGTATGGGCCAAAAGGACTCCTATGTCGGAGACGAGGCTCAATCCAAGAGAGGTATCTTGACCTTGCGTTACCCAATTGAGCACGGTATCGTTACCAACTGGGATGACATGGAGAAGATCTGGCACCACACCTTCTACAACGAATTGAGAGTTGCCCCAGAAGAGCACCCAGTCCTTTTGACTGAGGCTCCAATGAACCCAAAATCTAACAGAGAAAAGATGACTCAAATCTTGTTCGAGACCTTCAACGTTCCAGCTTTCTACGTTTCTATCCAAGCTGTTTTGTCTTTGTACTCTTCTGGTAGAACCACCGGTATTGTTTTGGACTCTGGTGATGGTGTTACCCACGTTGTTCCAATTTACGCCGGTTTCTCCTTGCCACACGCCATTTTGAGAATTGACTTGGCTGGTAGAGACTTGACCGAGCACTTGATGAAGATCTTGAGTGAGCGTGGTTACACTTTCTCCACCTCTGCTGAGAGAGAAATTGTCCGTGACATCAAGGAGAAGTTGTGTTACGTTGCTTTGGACTTCGACCAAGAAATGCAAACCTCCTCCCAATCCTCTGCTATTGAAAAGTCTTACGAGTTGCCAGATGGTCAAGTTATCACCATCGGTAACGAGAGATTCAGAGCTCCAGAACTGTTGTTCCACCCATCTGCTGTTGGTTTGGAAGCTGCTGGTATTGACCAAACCACCTACAACTCCATCATCAAGTGTGATGTCGATGTCAGAAAGGACTTGTACGGTAACATTGTTATGTCTGGTGGTACTACTATGTTCCCAGGTATTGCTGAGAGAATGCAAAAGGAGATTACCGCTTTGGCTCCATCTTCTATGAAGGTCAAGATCATTGCTCCACCAGAAAGAAAGTACTCTGTCTGGATCGGTGGTTCTATCTTGGCTTCTTTGTCTACTTTCCAACAAATGTGGATCTCCAAGCAAGAATACGACGAGAGTGGTCCATCCATTGTTCACCACAAGTGTTTCTAAGCTGGTGGTGGTCGTTATTCTTGATTATTGTTCGTATACAGTAATACAAATGTATTTGAATATAATTCTACTTGTAGTGTTTTTCTTTTCTTCAATATGGTGTATATAGATAATATATTATAGGAATTACGTACGAATAGATACTTAGCAACATCCGTTGGCTTGAGAACCGCCAATGGATTGACCCTTCAAGTTGACACCCAGCTTCAGAGGAGCATTAGAAGAGCCATTTGAGTTGCTGCTCATTTGCAGCTTAATTTGACGTGCCATAGTGAAGAACAGTTGCTCAACGTTAGTAGAACTCAATGCAGAAGTTTCCAAAAATGGAATATCTAAGGAGTCAGCAAACTCCTTCAGTGCACTGTATTCGACAATCTTCTTATCAGTCAAATCGGACTTGTTACCGACTAATAATTTCATGACACCGCCAGTGGCGTAACGATCAATCTCTTGTAACCATTGCTTGACGTTGTTGAACGACTCCTGTTCGGTGACATCGTAAACAATAATGATACCATGAGCACCTCTGTAATAAGAGGAAGTGATGGTTCTGAAACGCTCTTGACCAGCGGTATCCCAGATTTGCAACTTAATGGTCTTTCCGTCCAACTCGATAGTTCTAATCTTGAAATCAACACCGATTGTGGAAATATAGTCTGGAGTATAGGTGTCATCGGCAAATCTCAACAACAAACAAGACTTACCTACACCGGAATCTCCAATAAGTAATAATTTGAATAAGTAATCGTATTCACTGTTCATATTGACGTCTAATAACACGGTATTGGCACTTGATTCACTGAAATAAGTTACTTTTGATACCTTCTAATTCCCGTACCTCCTTGCTCCATGCTTTTAATTAATCCCTCCTTTGTTTTTCTTTGAACAGCCTGTAGCCTCACAGAGAGAAAACTTTGGCGCTGCGCACACGACGAGGGAGGCGAAATTCAAACAAGGGTGAGTTAGGAGGGAAAAGGTAGTGTACATTAGATCAAAAGGTATCCCCTTTATATTAAGCCTTAGTTTGGACATGGAATATCCATAGCTAGTTCAGGCCAAAACTACTATCTACAGTTCTGAACGATCTACAGTTGGTATTAAGAATTTATCTTTTAATTAACCCTATACACAAAATTCAAACATAACAAATTCATCTCAAATTAAACTTAATCAACTTCCTCAACGGTTGGTCCACTTTCGCCTGCATTAGCGGCACCAGCACCTGGGAAACCACCAGGAGCACCGCCTGGGAATCCTCCTGGAGCACCACCAGCACCTGCACCTGCACCGTAGAATTTCATCATAATTGGCTTGGCAACTTCCTCCAATTCCTTTTGTTTCTCGGTGTATTCTTCGGTGGAGGCCAGTTGGGATTCATCTAACCAAGAAATAGTATCGTTGATACTCTTCTCCAAGGTTTCCTTCTCAGAAGCATCAACCTTTTCTGTGAATCCAGACTCAGAAAGAGTGTTCTTCAATGAGTAGGCGTATGACTCCAAACCATTCTTGGCCAGGATTCTGGAGGCCTCTCTCTCATCCTCTTCCTTGAACTTCTCAGCTTCACTGACCATTCTGTCAATATCATCTTGAGATAATCTACCCTTATCGTTGGTGATAGTGATCTTGTTGGTCTTACCGGTGCCCTTCTCGACTGCCGAAACATTCAAGATACCATTGGCATCCAAGTCAAAAGTGACCTCAATTTGAGGAACACCTCTTGGAGCTGGAGGAATACCTGATAATTCAAAGGTACCTAACAAGTTGTTGTCCTTGGTTCTAGCTCTCTCACCTTCAAAGACTTGAATCAAAACACCAGGTTGGTTGTCTGCATAAGTGGAGAATACCTCGGACTTCTTGGCTGGAATGGTAGTGTTTCTTGGAATCAATTTGGTCATAACACCACCAGCAGTCTCAATACCCAATGACAATGGAGCAACATCCAACAATAACAAGTCTTGAGTCTTTGAAGAGGTGTCACCAGTCAAAATCAGAGCTTGAACGGCAGCACCATAAGCAACAGCTTCATCTGGGTTGATGGATCTGTTTGGCTCCTTACCATTGAAGTAGTCGGAAACCAACTTCTGAACTCTTGGAATTCTAGTAGAACCACCAACTAAGACAATCTCGTGAACTTGAGACTTGTCCAACTTGGAGTCCTTCAAAACTTTGTCGACTGGATCAATTGTGGATCTGAATAAGTCGGCACACAATTCTTCAAATCTAGCTCTAGTAATAGAGGTGTAGAAATCGATACCTTCAAAGAGAGAGTCAATTTCAACACTTGTTTGAGTGGAAGAAGATAATGTTCTCTTAGCTCTCTCACAGGCAGTTCTCAATCTTCTCAAAGATCTTTGGTTGGTGGTGATATCCTTCTTGTACTTTCTCTTGAATTCTTGAGCAAAGTGGTTGACTAAACGGTTGTCAAAGTCCTCACCACCCAAGTGGGTATCACCGGCAGTTGCCTTAACTTCGAAAACACCTTCATCGATAGACAACAATGAAACATCAAAAGTACCACCACCCAAATCGAAGATCAAGACATTGTGCTCTCCCTTACCTTGGTCCTTCTTATCCAAACCATAAGCAATGGCAGCGGCGGTTGGCTCATTGATGATTCTCAAAACATTTAAACCAGCAATTAAACCAGCATCTTTGGTCAGTTGTCTTTGACTGTCATTGAAATACAGTGGAACAGTAATGACAGCATCGTTAACTTTAGAGCCAAGATAAGTCTCGGCGGTCTCCTTCATCTTAGTCAAAACCATAGATGAAATCTCCTCAGGGGTGAACACTTTGGTCTCACCCTTGAATTCAACTTGAACTTGAGGTTTTCCAGCCTTCTCAATAACCTTAAATGGGAAATGCTTAGCATCATTTACCACTTCAGGGTCACTGAATTTACGACCAATCAAACGTTTGGCGTCAAAAACAGTGTTAGCTGGATTCATAGCCAGCTGGTTCTTAGCTGCATCACCAATTAATCTCTCGGTATCAGTAAATGCAACAAAAGATGGAGTTGTTCTATTACCTTGATCATTGGCAATGATCTCAACACGATCATTGACAAAGTGGGCAACACAAGAGTATGTTGTTCCTAAATCAATACCAATAGCCTTTGACATATTTTATTTTATTTCAATATTAATTCTGTCGAAATAGTTGATCTAATAACCAATACCACAAATCAGAATAATCTCACCTTTTATATATGATTTAATTAAAATCTCTCCACAAAACCACAGAAATTTCTACTGCCTTCTATTTACCCCCCTTGCCTCATCACCCCCAATTTTAGTAGCAGAATGCCCCTAGAGTGTAGCGCAAAAGAGGAAAAATTGCCCGTGCATGCCCGTGCCTTTGGCCCTTTTCGATTGCTTTCCATGCCACAGAATATTCTCGTAAGCTCTAGCAGTGTCTAGAGCATTCTAGAAAAAAAACACAACTACCGGTAAAAATTAGTCGTGTAGAGCACTCTAATCACACGAATGTGGAAAGGCCGTATGAAACTGGAGAGAAAATTAACACAAGCGCCGCGAAGGATGGCGATAAATCAGAGCAGTAGATAAGGCAAAGTTATAAAGACAATTTGGAGTAAATCAGACTTATTGAGATGCTGCCTGCTGCTAGTGGATTCAGACCACTCTTGAAGACTCCTCAATTTTATTGGTTTGTTGGTCATTTCGTGGCCATTTTAACCTTCCTTTTATACACAGTCTTATCATTTTTCACTAGGGGCTCGACGAGATTCTACAATTGGAGTTTGAATGCTATCATTCTCACATATGTGATTGTTTTAAGACAATCTTACCTGAACAGATCAATTTGGAATTTGGTATCTAACTACTTGACTCTTTTACGTGATGATAATGTACAATATTTGTTGTTCCTGTGTGTCCTTAGATTAACATCAAAGTTCCCAGGCCCAATTAGCACCCTGTTATATCCATTTGTGATTTTTGCCGTTTTCCATTCTCTTCTGTACTCAAAGAGTTACATCATCCCACAATTGAGTATCCCTAATGAGACAAAGAAACACTACATCAACGTGATCAGCAATTTCATCGTACAATACAACGATAAATCATTACATTTGGCCTCTTCTTTTGAATTTTATTTGTTAGTTCCAGTGCTGATTTCAATGCTGAAGATTATTTTCCTCTTTGAGATTTTCAGAATTAGCCCATTCAGAATCCTGAAGAAGCTTTGTGTCAATTTACTGATTATCGTATTTATTAAATTACGTTACAATCAATCCAAACATATGCAACAAGTGGTGTCACAATATGACCTCCAAATCAGCCAATTATTATACTCTAATCCAATGGTACCACAACAACTTCAACAAGCTTATCAAGTGGTCAAGGCTTTAGTTATCAAGTATTCGGCTCCTATCAAGATCTCTGCTCCTCAAAAGAATATAAGAAAAGAGTGATTGTACATATACATATATATTTCAACTAATATAACTTAAAGATACGATATTGGGGGTTCCCTTTTAATACTAAATACACGACTATTCTATTATCTTAAAGTATGGGGAATTATTTTGTATCAAAATACACGACCATCTCTTCAAGTTAACGCGCGTCTTTTATGAAAAATCATGAAACTCCCTTAAATCTTGACACCAGAAGGAGAGTCCAGGATCAATTGGTCACTAGAAACAGTCATATTATAAAATGTCATCTGATTTGGCTCCTGAACTGTGGACAAGCTCATCCAATGAAGCTGTTGAAATTTCTATTGTGAATCACGACGATGGCAGTATCACTGATTCTTTCCAACCTGTCTTCACGTATCCTATTTATGGAGACTCGGAAACGATCTTTGGATATCAGCTGTTGAAGGTGGCTTTGAAGTTGGATCTGTTCAATTTGAAACCATTATTGAAAGTATCGTACGACAAGAAGATTCCAAATGTTGATGTTGAAGACCCAGAACTGAAGATGTTGGAATTCTTACCTGCTGATGATACTGTCTTAAAAGATGAAGAGCTGTGGAGAGAACAATGCCAGACTGAGAAGTTTGAGATCCCTGGGGAACTCATCAAGTCATACACTACAAAAGATGGATCTCAATTCACAATTCATAAGACTACTTTGGCTGAACCTGAGCTGGTGAAATTACATCTCCGTCTTCAAATTTTTGTCTTGTTATTCATCGAAGCAGGTTCATACATCGATGAGACTGATAGTTCATGGGATATTTACTTGGTTTACAAACAATCAGAAGGTGGGTCATCTCCTTCAATAGTGGGTTTCTGCACTCTGTACAATTATTTCCTTTATCAAGGAGCTGAGAAGCATGATGAAAGTACTGATTTCTCCTACAGAAAGAAGATCTCTCAATTTGTCATCTTACCAACATACCAAGGACAAGGTCATGGAAGAGAATTATACAACTCTATGTTTGAGAAGTGGTATGCGGATCCAAAAGTGAAGGAAATTTGTGTTGAAGATCCAAATGAAATGTTCGATGATTTACGTGATCGTTGTGACTTGTCCAACTTGATCACCAAACATCCAGAATTCATCACCGAGTTGACCCAATTGAGCCTTCCTTATACTTCAGAATGGTTCCTGTCCAAGCAAACCGAACTCAAAATAGAGAAACGTCAATTACAAAGAATTACAGAAATGTTATTACTCAAATTGTACGAGTTGAAGCAAACATCATCCACCAAGAAACTGATTAGATTTCAAATTAAAAAAAGATTATACTGGAAGAACAAAGATTCATTGCAAGAACTTGATAAACCAACCCAATACGATAAACTTCAGACTGCTTTTGAAGGATTGGAACTGGATTATCACCGTATATTCGAGCCTGTTCCTGAATTGAAGCAGCTCTCAGCGAAGAGACCACTGTCCGATTGATCTTTGCTCTCTGTACTGTATTATATAGTTGCCTAAATAGGAAAAATAATTGAATTCCCCTTTTAGTCTTAAATAATATGCACCCTCCGCTTTAGGGTTCGGTGCAGCCGCGCAGGTCTTAAAGGCACAGACAGAAATGCCTTGCTGCATTGCTGTTTGCTTCGTTTGCACATATAAAATCCGATAAGCGTCCCCTATTTGAGAATTATTGGAGTGGTAGCCGAAAACCAAATAGATTGTAACATTAATTAATTAGATACGAGAAAAACTCAAAGATGCACAAGACTTATTCTATGCGTAACACAAGGGCTCCAACCCTGGCCCAATTGGTTTCCCCACCACCACCACCTTCCACTACCAAGTCCAAGTTCTTCGGTAAGGTTTCGATTGCAGGTACTATCAGAAAGTCTACCGCCGGGGCTTTTGGTCCTGAGCTGGCTAAGAAGTTACTGCAAATGATCAAGATTGAGAAGAATCTCGAGCAAAGTATTGAGTTGGTTGCCCGTGAGAGAAGAGCCGTCGCCAAGCAATTGTCCTTCTGGGGTGAAGAGAATGATGAAGATGTTAGTGATGTTACCGATAAGTTGGGTGTCTTAATATACGAGATTGGAGAATTGGAGGACCAATTCGTCGACAAGTATGACCAATACAGATTGACTTTGAAGACTATCAGAAACATCGAAGCTTCCGTTCAACCATCAAGAGACCGTAAGCAAAAGATTACCGATGAAATTCTGCAATTGAAGTACAAGGACCCTCAATCTCCAAAGATTTCTGTTTTGGAACAAGAGTTGGTCAGAGCTGAAGCTGAATCCTTGGTCGGTGAACTGCAATTGTCTAACATTACCAGAGAGAAATTGAAGGCTGCTTTCAACTATCAATTCGATGCCTTGAGAGAGTTGGCCGAAAAGATGCTGTTGATCTCCGGTTACGGTAAGCTGTTGTTGGAGTTGTTGGATGACACTCCAGTTACTCCAGGTGAAACTAGACCTGCTTATGACGGATATGAACTGTCTAAACAGATCATCATTGATGCCGAGAACGCCCTCTCTGCCTGGACCTTGGACTCAGCTCTGGTTAAGCCTACATTGTCAATGATGGCTCCAACTGAGGCCGAAGAAGAGGTTGAGCCTGAGGAAGCCGAAGCTGCTGAAAAGGAATGGGCACAATAAGTATGGTTTTGTATTGTATTAAATAATTTCAATTATAATTTTGCTATCGATGCTTTTCAATTTGCAATGGTTCAAACTTGCACACTGTAGTAACTGACTGAATATTCTAGCAACCTCATGTCTTATTGGAGGTCCTTCAACTAAAGATATCAATTCAATTGACTTCTTTGATGAATTGTTGGCTGCAGTTGACTTCATTCTTCTCAACAACTCTTGGATGTCACCTTGATCGTCAAAAGGATCTTCCATTTCACCAATACCAAAGTAATTATCTTGACCATCTAACCCATAATTGATTGGATCATCACCATCAAACAGGTTCAGCATGAAATGGTCCGAAAGGGATCTTGATCTTGGTGAAGAGGCACTCATTCGCCTCAGTCTTTCTATTGAGGACAGGATGGAAGAGGCCCTATCTCTACCAGCTTCTAGAAGATTAGATTGTGACTCTCCGATTTCAGCATTTGACGACAGGATGTCAGGTTTAAATTTTGGAAATTGAATTTGAGTGAACTGAAGTAAGGTGTCTACACTGTCAACCGAATAGTACTCGGGTTCTAGAAGCATAACTTCTTTCTTGAACTTGAATTCGATTCGGTTTATTTGAAATTTCACATAACCACGTTCGAAAGACCTCAATTCAGCCTTAGAGTAGCTAGTCTTATCAAAGTCAGCATCTACTTTTACCTTGGTTTTGTGCTTCCTTTTCGATTGTTCATGGACTCCAGGAGGATTATCATTGTTTGCATCTTCATTATCAGCTTGAGGCTCATCCACTGTTCCAAATTGATCATTTATCAGAGTCACAATTTGATCTGCAGATACCAATTCTTGTAACCCATCGTCAAAGTTAGTGGAGTTCAAATAATCCGGAGTCATTAATCTTGAATGCACTCTACTGGATTCTCTTCGATGCAAATCATCAAAATCTAAAACCAAATCTTCTGCATACGGATCTTCAATATCGAAAAATATCTCTTCATGTTGTGATAAATACAACTGAGATGCGGAGACATCGATATCTTGATTTCTTTGTGAATCATTGAGAGTCAAATCTAGTTCAGGGAGAAGTCCTAAACTAATATTAAAATTCTCATCGTCCCTCTTCAAAATAGCCCCCTTTCTAATTTTTTGACTCAAATCAGCATTAAGTTCACCATATTTACTGGTACCAGTAAAGTTATCACCAACAGGGGAATTAGTAATAATAAGATTATGGAATCTTTGATTAAGTCTAGCTCTAATAGAAGCAGCATCTGAATGGAAATAATCCACTTGTTGTTTATAAACCAAAGCGAGTCCATATAATAAATTTGACTGGAATCTCAACAGAACCGAATCATTACTTTTAGAGATCAGTCTACATGCATTTGGAACCTTTACTCTTAGGATATCCTTCTTTCTATGGAAGGATTTCGACCCTAAAGTAGCCACTAACCTAAATAAAATATCAGTAACTGACAAATGATTCTCTCAAAAGCGACCTACCATACTGTACCAATTCCCTCATCTCCTGTTATAAGCAACTGGTCTTTGAAAAGGTCCTGAACACTCATTGATAATTAAAATATAAGTGGGAATCTACTCGAAAAAGGGGCTTTTATAAGCTGAAAAGGGGCTAAATCACATGCTTCAAATTTTATATTTTCAATTAGTTCATGCAGATTTAGGGCTAAAGGGGCTAAAAAGGGGCTAATTTGAGGGATATTCTAGGGCTATTAGATGAGGGGAAGGTAGAGTTGATTAAGTTCAATTAAACGTCATTCATTGTGATCATGCTGTGCATTGTCTATATACAATATCTAGAGAATAGTAGCAAGAGTACCAGCTATAGTGAAAAACACACTGATAGATATTCCAACATATAAGAAGAGTCTTGATGACGGACTCAAGTCCTTGTAGAATACATTCAAGTAGAATGAGAACGGAAGGGTAATACAAACAGTGAAACAAATAAAACTACCCAACAACAGCATCATCTTACCGAACTGGGTCAAGTATAATGATAAGAGAGTGAATGTAGCACATAACAATACGTTAGTAACTATGAAGTTTGAGGAAGCAGACAGAAAATGAGGTTCTACGATCTCAGTCAGAAATACCAATATAGGTCTAGCGACTAAAGGTAGTTTGGAGACTGGGAGCAAACCCATGCAAAGAGTGATCATGAAATTACACCAAGTGGGGAAACCTGCAGTGGTCATGAGATTCTGACTGAACTCATCTTCGACATCTTGGCCAAACATCAAGAACAGGGTGATTCCGATAGTCGTATCTATAATATAGGTGAACAAAAATGCAAACAGAAACAGAGTAGGAGCTTTTTCAGGTCTTTTCATGTCATTAATGAATTCTGGGAGTACAGGGTGACCACCAAAATTGGCAATCACAATGGAAGCTGATATTAAACAGTTCTTGAAGGAGGTGGGATATAAATCGGCTGATGTCACTAAAGGCATTAAAAGAGACCCAGGAGACTCAGCTTTGGATAATCCACAAATTATGGTTATGATGATGATTCCTGTAGTGCAAGTAATACCACAGATTGATAACACCGAAAGAACACTCAAAGGTAAGAAATTCAAAAAGAACAAAATCACCAGAATTGTTATCTTTAAGACGTACTTGTCGATCCCCAGAATTGTGTTAAAGCTGTCACTGAATAACAAAAACAACAGCACTATTGCACCAAACAAGTCTGTATTGAACAATATGACGATGATGAATTTGAGTCTTGGACCAAGTAAATCATGGGCCAACTCGTTATAGTTACGATACTTGTTGTTTCGGAGATAGCATTTTGCCAACAAAGAAGCTGAGTACTGTGTCAGTATACCTGCAATCAAAATACTTGTCAATCCCACAATGATCCCACTCAATTTTATCAGAAAAGGTAACGATAGAAGACCAATACCAATCAACATATTAACAGAATTGAAGATGGTCTGAAATATGGTGGAACCCGATTCTATCTCGAGATCGACATTTCCTAGCAATGGGGTGTGTTCTCCATTGATGACCAGTCCAATTATCCGGTCAGGCTCCTCTTCCTCTATAGCAGAGTTAGACACCAGGTCAAGGTTTCTACTTATAGACTTAAGTAATTGATTGACACTATTTTCACCACCATAATCCAAAATAGAAGACCGTCTTCTAGCACCATCCGAAGATCGAGGCATAGACCTAAACGACGAAACAGAAGACATCCTTGTTCACCAATACACCTCTTCACAACAAGCTCCAGCTCCTGCTCCCTACTTAAAGATTTTCCCTCTTTATCTTACATATAGAGAGCAATCCATTTTCGGTATAAGGCGTCGATGCCCTTTTTGGCCGATGGATTTCCACAAACGGAAGTTAAATTCAGATAAGCAGAGGGATATTAGTTAAACATAAGCGATCAGTTGGGGGGTGAATCTGGATATAATTTTCGTATAGACGTTTTTCAATCAGAATGTTCTCACATATTTAACTCCTGTCCCTCCTCATGTACTTGCCGTACTCCTCCTCATCCTGCTCTTCTCCCCCCCCCCC